>JAOVYX010000460.1:0-13619 GCA_035668315.1 Drosera spatulata
CATTAGCTCACGGTTATGTTTTTCAATTGCAGGTATGCCCCCAACAGCACCTGAAGGCTCTTAGAGAGAGCTTGCTTATATATAGATGAATCCATGTACTTTGGATATTATGGCAGATCAGATGTCTATATTGTTTAAATATAATAAACGATCAGCATAGCTTCCGCTTAAATGTTGTAACTAAACAGGTATTTGGTTACTGTTTATAGTTCCTTAACTTCTGTACCCCTAAAACCCATTCGGTTTGTTTAGCCTTGTCACGGACCGGGTTCGTGACGGCATAACGTTCATGTGTCTTCCGGCGCGGAAAGTTGGGGGCGTTACATAAAGAAAGAAAAATAAAACTTATGGGTAATTTATACGTAAATGTAAGCATAAATATGTAGCAGTGTAATTAATATAGGACCAACCAAACTTGATATCAAAGAAACCAAAGTTTGGTATCAAGAAAGGCTAAATGAGCTTTATATATACAAGTCTTAAACCTGATTTTAATATAGTGTTTATTACAAGTTAGTCACTTTTCTGGAACTTATATATCATTTGATCACACGCATTTTATCAATTACCAATTAATCATTTTGATTATTTTTATTATATTTCATCATATAAAATCTGATTCTTTCCAATTGTATCTATTCAATTATCCATTATCTTGTCTTCATCTTCATAATTGTCTCTGCCTCCGTCACATTGAGATCAGCTTCTTCGATCACCATCCTTGCACGACATCTTTCAATTTCTCTAACATCGATCTCCCTCTCTCTCCTCAAACCCCTTTTTGAATAGACGTCGACAATAGCAACTTCTCTCGCTGTCGAGGCCATCAACTGCTTCGTGGAATTCAAAACGGCCAACGCCTTTTCGAAGTTTGACATTATCATCATCGTTGGCGAGATCGAAGACCAAGACGGCGAAATCGATGCAACATTGTCAGGGATTTTGTTTCCGGTCTTCATGGGGCATATTGAGAAGGGGAAGCGAAGACGCATGTTGAAGTTGTGAGGGAAGACGTGGTGGCTGTGATTCTTTCCAACTGCACTGTTTTCCTTGATTTTGTAACGCCTTGAAATTCGGCATGTTCGCAACGTGACGTTATACCGTCATAGACTCAGTCCATGACAAGGCTAAGTAACCCAAACGGATTTATAGGTGTAGAAGATAAGGAAAGCTACCAAATCATTATCATTAAAAACCCAGATGATGTTATTCAAATCCAAATTACATTACATTACATTACCTCACAAATACATTGTTCAAATGTCTATAAGTGGTTCCCAACCAATTTATTTCATGTAGTATTTATTACATATTTAACAGTGAAATAATTAACTGCATGCATATAATCTCACTCTAGCACTTCAGTATCGCCCTGTGGTGGATCTACAAATAAAACACATAGCCCGTGAGCTAAAAGCTCAGCAACCAAAGATATATCTATTCGATTTGTAGGATACTCCCCCGACTATGATGATCGATGAGTACCTGTAAAATATTTTCTAGTAGCTACAGGAAAATATGGTACAGGAAAATATGGACGTCATATCAAACTATATACGTAATAATAGATTATACATCTTTGTCCTCTTTTATAATTTTTTACTTAACCGTTGTAAGTCCGTATATCGATATGAATGATAGAACTCAATGAGGACAAGAAGAGAGATTTTTAAGATATAGACACTGATCTCGGTCAAGTTCTCAATCACATATCATCCACCAAAATCATTTGAAAACCCGTTGTCTTTTGTGAAAGTGTTTCTGTTTTTCATATATACTACGCATGATTTAGGTTTGTGGCCCAAAATCACTACATCTCTTGCGTGTATTATGGTTTTTTAAACCCTCACTTACACGTCGAAGGTCCCCCTGCAGAGGGAAGCCTTACACCCAATCGCCTGATGTTCTGACCCGCAACTTCTTATCGCTGCGCATACAAAGAGAACCTCACTTGTCCTCTTACAACCTAGATTTAACGTCTGGCCCAATCAAGTCCACTTTGAACGCTCGTAGAGCCAAAGAACCTGATCCCTGTGAATCTACTATACGACTCATCGACGACAACGGGCTTGTTCGGTTACCTTTAGTTTGTTATTATGTTCTCTACAAGCACACTTCCTTTACCATTTCACACATATAACATATTTATCACAAAGGTTATTTATCATTCTTTACGATTTCTATCTTCCACGGTATTGTATTATATTAGATGTATCGTTTTACCACGAGGGTGTTTGCATCATATTGAATGTCCCGACTTCAGGACGGGCGTCCCCACCTCTAGAACGGGCATTCCTAATTCTGTCCAACATGATCTTTTGATGCATTTAAATCTATAACTCCTTGAATACACCATCAAAAATTATTTGGTAAAATTCTACATAAACTACACTCTATAACCTTTTCACAGAATCTAAGTTCTAATTATGAAGCCTTACCAACAATAACAGTTTATTCGTTCAAGTTTATATTTTCTAATTGATCAGATAGTTTGACCTTTTTTTCACTAATCAACTCATAATTTTTTACATATAACTCCAAATCAACATCTATAAACTGTTCTGGAGACTAGACTTCAAAAACTTTCAGTGATATAAGGCTTGTTTTCAAAAGCTTACTAAGTAATTCAAAATCAAGCCATAAAGTCAGTTCTATAATTAGTTTTTATAGATAACATATCCGAATATCTTGATTTATATCTTAAGATTCACAACTCCAAATCATGATCTATCAATTTCATTAGGAACTAGACATATGAAGCTTCAATTATATTAAAATTAGAATTTATTTCAAAGCCTGTAATTTTTCATACACACATGCAAGACAAAAACAGATTGGAATGGGGTTTGATTACCTCTCGAGCGTTTTTTTACGTTTGAGATTTTATTTGATGATAACTCTCGCTCTACACGACGAAGCTTTGCACCGTTAGATTTGTTGGGCTTCTGACTTCGTCCCGGACGTCATGGTAGTTTTGGATTAGAGATTCGATAAGTTTAGAGTAAGATCCGATTAAAACAGTGTGAGTTTTGAAGTGATAACCGTGTATGAAATTTAAATTCGTGATAACTTGTGATACAGAGATCCGATTAACGTACCATTTGTGCGTTGGATTCCTTGATTCGTCCTTTTCATCGTGACTATCAATCTCACTGATTTTGATAAAGTATGGAGATAGTGCCGTGATGCAAAATATAAGTGTCATGTGAGGGAGAGTGTAAGTTTGAGAGAATGAGAGAATGATGGTGAAAAAAGGAGTTAAGTGGAGGGTTGATGATTGAAAGAAGGTGGAAGTGGTTGTGGTGATGGTGATAATGGATGATGAGTGGGAGGTGGTTATGGTGGGAAGTAGTGAGTGGGAAGTGATGAGTGGGATATGGTGTGGGTGGTGAGTGGAGGAAGATGATTAATGAAATGAAGAAAAGGTGAGTAGTGGGGTGTGATGTGTTGAGTGTATTTGTTTAAGATATTATGATATTTCATACATCATATTTGTAAAAGTTTCGTATAATTTTACCTACAAAAATTATTTCGTTCGGATCATAACGTTCCAAACATTTTATTAGAACGTTCTAGCGAAGAAAATATTATTTTCGAGACTAAAAATTTTACAATTGTACGCGACTCTCTTAACTCCGTAACGTTCGTTACATGTGTCACACTTTCTAACTTTCGTTACTTGTCGTGTTTTTAATCTCATTTGTTCTAAACATATGCTTAATATATATTTTTTTAATATTTATTATCCCAAAATTCTAGGGTATTACTGATTTTGTTGTAAGGGAATGTACTACATATTCAGAAGGGACAGAAAAAGGGCATATTAAAATTGTGAGGGAACGTACTGTTTTCCATAAAGGATATACTGTATTTGATTATAAAACGACTCTTTCAAGACAAATCAAACACCTGATTATCAGATCCCCTCATTACACCATATCTCATTACACATGAAGCTAAATGAGGGTGATGTTCTCCATAAAAAATTGTATCATGATATACAATCAGCACCCCATCATGCGAATAGAATTCAAAAGAGCTATATGGTGTATCATGATCTCTCACATAGATTGAACTTGTACATGTGACACACCACACATAGCACCTCAAATCCTCTATTGCATGTTCATAAAAAATAAATAATCCGCGAAAAAGAAACCCTAAAACACTCTTCATTTGCATGTTAATCGAGTAGAACCCTCAAACCCTCAATTGCATGTTAATCAACTATTAACAATCCACGAATAAGACACCAATAGGCGAAGAAAATGAAATAATCAACGAAATCAATGAACTGGGAACTAACCAAGGGGTAGAGAAGACGAATTTGAGAGGTGAATGAGGCGACGAGAATGAAAAGGGAAAAATGAGAGTGAAGGGGAGTGAGACGAAATGAGAAAGGTCAGTGTAGTAAAGGGAATAAAAGGAAAAAACGAAATTGGTGTGTGGTGGGATATAAAGGAAGGCAAAAAAACCCCGTTTTAATTGAAGATTTTGGGAGCGGTTCTTAACCGCTCATAAAAAACTGCTATGATATTCAATCCAACAGTACTAATTTTCACCTAAATCAAAGGTAGCGTTTTCTGAAACAATGGAGACGGTTCTAACCACTACCATACATACTTTTGGTAGCGTTTACCCAAATGCTACAAAACGACCGCTACAGTATGTACGATATGGCGTAGTGTGAACTCCTGCCAAAGCTTTAGCCTTAAGGCTTTGGTATTCCAACCATAAACAAAAAACAACACCAGTGATTCAGAAGAACTGAGGCACCTAACTCTGCAATGCATAATTTGATCCATACCTACTAAGTAGACAACATCCCATTTAACCTTATTCCAAGCACACCAAATACGACCATTGACAGCATATATAACAGTAATTATTCAAACATCCCCAACCCCTAAAACAACTCTGAGCAATACGAGCAAATTTATTCGCTTTGACTCTAGTCTCCACAATACCAAGGACCACTAGTCTATTCTTAGCTACAAGCAGAATTATTGCATTTTGTTTTTCTAGCCTATTAAGGCCTCTGATATTCCAAGAGGCAAATATCAAGTAAGAGCCCCCACAATATCCATAGCTCCATGTATGATCACCTCAGATAATACATTCAGGGCTGAGAAACGACCAGGAGAAAGATTAACAGAGGGAGACACTAGCTGACTGCATTTAGCTGTAACATTAGGACACTTCCAACCCTCATGCTGACCAGAATTAACCACAGGGGTGTTAGAGCCCCTTACCTTAACAGGCTGCTTATCCCCATGAAACATATCATCAACTTGGTTCTTCTCCATACTAGTAACAAGTGCAGCTACAGCAGGAACCACTTGGGTTAGGTGCTCGTCTTTTTTGGGCACTTCAGTCATCTCCTTTTTCTCTTTAACCACCCACATCTGTCTCATCTTGGGCTGAGTCCTGCACTGATGAGTTCTATGACCCCATTTCTTACACGTCTGGCATTTGACCGACAGCCATTCATACTCAACCTTTTGCTTAATACAATATCTAGATGGGCCAAAAAATTCGAACTCCTCAATAACCTTTTGATTAACGTCCACATCCACAAGAATACGTGCAAAGGAGATCCTCTCCTTATCAGTTGTAAGCTGATCCATTCATATAGGATAGCCAACTTTTCCCGCCAGCTTATCCAATACATTCTTGTTCCAGAACTCCAAGTCAAGGTCTACTAAATGGATCTACACAGGCACTCGATCAATAACATCCTTTTCAATCTTAAATTGTAGTGTCCATTGCCGCAGAACTAGAGACTTGTCATTAAAGAACCAAGAAGCATCAAGAACAACAACACCATCCTCTTTGTTTGCAAATCGAAACACATAGAAATCCTTCTGGTGCAAATGAATACCAGGATGAGCCACATGAATCCAGAATCTCCTCACAAACCCCTCCACAGTAGAGAACGGAACATTCTCCCCTAGTGTACACCCTATCAACGAATTAGCCCAATATCCAAATTCATCTTCCACTTCATTCAACGAGATTCGAAGACATTCCTCTCTACGATTCACATAGGATAATCGATGTCCAGATTCGATACTACGATTGGAAGGATTCGTAGAACGCTGAAATCCACGAGCGATATCCGCATACGATCGTTCAGGGTTTGCAGAAGGAACCATTAACACATCGTCATCGCCCTCACATTCATCAGCCCATGCTCGTTTCACCTTTCCCTCATTCACTTGCGACTTCACTACTATACCAACAATCTCAGAAGAGACACCTCCAACCACTAAAGGGGGTTTCAAACTCGCTCTACCATCTCCAGATTCTGAACATCTACTTTCCACTATCATAGGGTCAAGACTTGCACCCCACACCTCACCACCACCACGCAAATCACCCCAAAAATCATTATCGTGATGTCAACCGTCGGAATCTCCCTAGGTCTACCACACTCCATCGTCAGAATTGCTCACCGGAGAAGAAGAGAACTCTCACCCATCCCAAGTCAACCCTCACGGGAGAATCGTCCGAGAAAGAACTGTTGTTATTTTGTTTTTCTGCATAAGTTTTATTTTATTTTTTATTTTTTAGATCCTCTGTGTTTTTTTTTCTGTTTTTTTTTAAATATTTTATTTTATTTTATTTAAGTATAGATTTTTGTTCAGATATTCTGTTCGATTTTTCTTCAAACATTCTGTTTTATTTTTTTCAACCATTCTATTTTATTTTTTTCATATATTCTGATTTAATTTTGTTCAAATTCGTTGTTTCAGATTTTATCGAAAATTCTAACAAAGATTTCGACAATATTGAACGATGATGTTAGTGATGATGAAGATTGGGGTGCAGGCAGGGGCTAGAGGCGAGGAGGGGCCCATAGTTTTATCAGAATCTTAAATATATAGATATATATATATATATATATATATAATTTACAAGAAGCACGGTTGGTTTGACTCCTTAAACCCCTTATTATATTTTTTAACACTTAAGAACAAAAACAAAAGAAAGGGTTGGAAGACTCTCAGCCAGCCCAAGTCCATGAATTCAGCGGGCCCAATCTCAAAATCTAAAAGGGAAACTAAAAAGTCAACCGTCGCCCGCCTCCACTTTTCTTTTTTCTTTTTTTTTTCTGGTTTTTAGGTTGAATTGTTTCCATAAGAAATTCATAACCTTTCGTCTCAGACTTCAGTCAGCGGCTTGTCTTTGAGAAATCCCCCGATTTCATAATCGAGACTTTAGGTAAGTATCAAAATTCATAGAACTTCAATTTTTTTGATTTCTCATTATTGTTCAATTAAGGTTTATCATTCTTCAACCCCATATATTTTTTTTTGTATAAATTTAGATTTATGTCGAAACGAATAATTGATTTGTTTTTCAAGTACGGGTGCAGAATCTAGTCAGCGGTATATAACATCTCACATCGTTATATTGTTCATCGATATATTCATTTCTTTAAATATGTTATATTGATAGGAATTTTTATTTGAGGTTTTCATTAATTTTTGTGAAAATATCAAAACTTATAATCATATTACAAAGCAGCGCTTAATACTTATTTTAAGATGTGCTCCATACAAACGAAAAATGAATAGATGAAAATATAAAATAGACATAACAAAAAATGAATCAAGAGATATAAATAGGTAGATAAAAATATTTGGGTAAAATACACCAACCTTTTAGGGGGAAATAAGCGGTTTGGAACCGAACGAAACCGACGGCTCCCGTCCCGATTTACTTTTGGTGGAACCTAAACCGAACCAATATTTAATGATTCCGTTCTGTTCTATCGATTCCGATTCCATGACAATCTCTTTTCTTGAATCGACAGTTTGATTCCCGTTCCAGTTCTTTTCTTGTATTTCTGTTTAAAATACAGTACGTCGCCACCAACAGTGCTCCTCAACAGTGCATTCATACTTGACGATAACCAAATACAATACACCCCTTTGGTTGACGGTAAAAAAATACGTACGTCATCCTCAACCAGAATCCACTTGTTTTGGACTTGATCATGTTGGTACTCATTTCTTTTTTATAACTAAATTTCAATTTTGAGAATTGCATGCTATGCTATTGATGATGGTTATTTTTTATGGATTACTGTTTCATCTTTGAAACTACAGTCTTTTTGGAACTTCTTTTTCCTTCAAGAATTGTTTAGTAGATTTATGAGATAATTTCAAACTCGATCAAGGAGATTGCAAAAGAGAAGACGCCGTTGTTTTTTAAGATTCCTGAACAGATTTGGTTTTTTATGAATTGTTATTTTTTTATGAACTATTGTTCATCAAGAATAAACAATCCGCGAATAGTACTTTTTGGGGATTGTTTTGTTATTTATGGATGTTTTTTTTTTTTTTTTTTTGAACCGTTGTTTGCGAGCTAGCTTGTCCTGGGTCCTATGGTGATTGGGAGCTTTGTTTTGCCTAGCTGCTATCAATCTCAAGTCAAAATCTGATTAAGCTGTTCTAAATTGTTTGTGAGTATATGTAAAATAATTGAAGGGAAAATTTTGACAATCTGATCATATAATGTATACTATAGTGGTTTTTTTTCTTTTCTTTTTTTCTTTTTTAAATCCACCAATGCTTCTTTATCTTTCTCCGTGATTTCTTTGAGGGTTTATTTATTCATGTTTTTGATTGAGCGAATCTGTTGTGTTTCTTTTGCTAACAGGGCTTGCTATGGCGTTGTGAGCAAAGGGAGCTGAGGTTGGGTTTTCTATCTTTGCTTCAAGCGAAAGGTAATATTAAAATTAGCAGTGATTCTAATTGCTCCCCATTAAAATTAGCATCAATTTAGTTTTTTTTTGTTGGATTTTTTCTTACAAAGGCAACTTCTCTAAGTTCTTCAAACTATTATCATAGATCATATTTCATTTGAGAGTAAATTGATAATGTATGAATATCTTAGTTTTAATGGATAATGACAGAAGTTGGATGTCACTCCCAAGATGGCATAATAAATATGTTGAAGGCGTTGACGATTTGATTCAGAGAGCGATATCCCAACTAAATCAAGGCGATCGGATTTGTTGCCCATGCACTAAGTGTGTTTTTAATTTTCACTACACTAAGGATGTGGTAAAGGACCATTTAATTGCTAATGGTTTTATGGATGGTTATGATAAACGGTTTTTTCATAGGGAAGAACATGATCAGCCAAATACTTCAAATAAAACTAATTGTGAGAGGCTGCTTGATGATATTGATGGTTTATTACATGATGTGAATAGCATGGAACAAAATATGGAAGGGACCCAATCGTTTTTTAAACTAGTCGACGAAAGTCAAGAGGAGTTATACCCGGGCTGTAAGAAGTTTTCAAAACTTTCCTTTATAATTCGTTTCCACAATCATAAGTGTGTCAATGGAATCAACAATGAAGCTTTTGATGATGTTTTAAAGTTACTAAAAGAGGCTTTTCCACATGCAAAACTTCCTGATTCTTTAATCAAGCCAGAAAGGTTGTAAGAGACCTAGGTTTATCTCATAGAAAAATACATGCTTGTCCAAATAATTGTATGTTTTATTGGAAAGAGCAAAGTGATGCTATGTCCTGTCACTTCTAGGTGGAAAAGTGATGACGTAAATAGTAAAAAAGAAGTTATGAGTGTATCTAAGAGGCCTTGTAGAATTCCAGGTAAGGCGTTATGCCACTTTCCATTAAAACCTAGGCTACAGAGATTATTCATGTGCTCCAAAATAGCTTAGTTAATGACATGGCATATTGAAAACTGCCCAAAGGATGGAAATTTGAGGGATCCATCCGACGGTAAAGCTTGGAAGACTCTTGATGGATTAAATAGTAATTTTGCAGTTGAGTGAGGTTAGGCCTTTCTACTGATGGGTTTAATCCATTTCGAACACTGAGCATCACTCATAGCACATGGCCTGCTGTATTGATCCATTATAACCTGCCCCCATGGTTAAGTATAAAGCCAGAATATCTTGTATTATCCTTACTAATTTCAGGACCACAATCGCTTGGAAATGACATAGATGTTTACTCACAACCACTAATTGATGAGTTCAAGGAGTTATGGGAGTTTGGATTAGAAACATATGACGCTTCAAGGGATCAAATGTTTCAAATGTGTTCTATTTTATTGTGGACTATTAGTGATTTTTCTGCATATGCCATGTTGTGTGGATGGAGCACTAAAGGGAACTATGCTTGCGCTTCTTGCAACTATGAAACATATTTCTCGTTACCAAAAACACAGTAGAAAGTTATGTTATCAAGGTGCTCGCATGTTTCTAGATGAGAGTCACCCTTGGAGTTTAGATAAAAAGTCATTTAATGGGAAAGCTGAACATAGGAATGCTCCTGCTCCTCTATCAGGCCAAGAAGTGTTAGAATTGACTAATTTCAAAACTATTTTTGGTAACAAGAATAGGAAAAAAGCCGATAGTGATATTCCATGGAAGAAGAGGTCCATCTTTTTTCAATTATCATATTGGGAGCATAATCCAAGTCAATGTCTTGCTGTAATGCATATTGAAAAAACATATGTGATAATATGTTTGGACATTCTAGGAAAAACGAAAGCTTATGCAAAAACTCATTATGACCTTAAAGATATGGGCATCAGAAAGGGACTTCAACCTTCCCAAAGTAAAGATCATCAGCGTTGGGTATTCAAGGCTGCATCATTTTCAATGACCGATGATAGGGAAAAAAACCGTTTGTACTTGTAAAGATCCAAAAAATTTAAGATAATTTATTTTTTCAAATAATAACAAAAATAATATATTACTGAACGTTGTAAATTATACAACAGGATTATAAAATTCGTTTGTCAAAATCATGACGAAAAAATGATAAGGATCCGAAAAATTTCGTAAAATTCAGTAAAACGTGAATAGTAAATAATCGTATATTATAATTTATTTTGCGAGGTTAAAAGTCTTGTTTGACGATATAATAAGAAAAGAATACAAAATATGAATGAAATACAACCCTAATGCGCAAATACAGGAAAATACGATCTTAATATGAAAATACCGTATTTATACAAAAATGATCTAAACCTAATTTTGGCACTTATTTTTTTTATGTCAATTTCTAATCCGCCTAAATTAAATTAATTACTCACTAAATACTCACTAAATACTCACTAATTATCCACTAAAAGTATTTTAATTGATTTAGTTTTCTATAAATACGAACTCTCTTATCCTTGAAAAACTTCTTACAAACATAAAAACACTCCTTGTAATGCAAGAGAAGAGATAAGCAAGAGAAGAGAAGAAGGAGAGTTTAAGGAAGAGAAGAAGCTAGGGTTACAAGACGACGAGGATCCTTCACCATTAATAAGAGAAGGTGATCATCTTGTTTAGAAGGTTTATGGAAAACCATAAGCTCTGTGAAAAATTTCGATTTTAATATATGTTGAATTCTCACATATCTAGTTTATGATAAAGTTGATAGATTATGATTTACAGTTGTGAATCTCAAGATATAAATCAAAATGTACAGATATGTTAATCTATAAAAACTGATTATAGGAATAACTTTGTGACTTGATCTGGAATTACACAGAAAGAGTTAGAAAACGAGAATTATATCAATGGAAAGCTCTTGAAGTCTAGTTTTCATAATAGTTTAAAAATTTAGATTTGGAGTTGTATGCGAGGATTTATGAGCTGATTAGTGAAATAAGGTTAAACTATCTGATCTAGCAGAAAATATAAACTTGAACGAATAAACTGCTATTATTGATAAGGTTTCATGATGCAAAATATGATTCTATGGATAGATTATAGAGTAGTTTATTTATAATTTTATGAAATAATTTTTGGAGCTATATACGAGAAGATATAGATTTAAACGTGTCTAAGGGTCATGTTGGACAGAATCCGAAAATGAACCATTTTGACCCCGAAACAGCTCCAAATGTTCACAAACACTTCTAATAATGATAAATACATAAAATCATCATCATGGACTATCAAAATAAGTACCAAAGACTATTCTCAAAGCTTGACACCACATAATATTACTATGACGGTTTTTCAAGAAGTACGAACAAATATGCTTAACCCCATAAGGTGAATAATCTTTCACAAGGGTATGTCTTAATACACGTATCCTATTATATTATAGGACTTGGAGATGCTGCTCGTTGCCACTTAAGGACGAGACTGAGCATGTGCATGTGAAGAACTGTGGTAAAAGATAATGTTTAGATTTATTGTGTATGACGATGCATATTATTATACCGTGAGTATAATAATATGCATTGGAATCTTTGATCGTAGTCACTAATTGTATTTGACATAAAATATGTTCCGACGTACCTTATTACCTATCACTTGCTGTGTGCCGTGATAAGATGATTTGTGTGTTTGTGTTATGCCTTGTCTGCTGGTATAAAGAGGATGAGTGAGTGAAAGGAGTATAAATACATAATTGATGGAATAACTCTGTGGTATAAAACACAAATGTCGGCTCCCTTACCAGGAGTTACACAAGAGAAGAAGGTAATAAAAGAAAATGGAATGTTCACTTGGATCCTTTGTTCCAGCACTCTCGAATTATCATGCCGATCTGACATTCACAATTATCATCACAAGCATACCAGTGATTCTTCCTAGTTACATAAGCATACTTAATACCACGTAACAACGCTTAAAACTAGGCGTCCATCGGCACTGCAGACATTATCAACGTCATTATTACTATCACACCCTTTATAGTATGACAGTCAAGACCTTCATATCAAACAAACTGAGATAATAACACTGTGACACGACAGGTCCCCAATGCAAGTCTCACGCACTGCTGCACCCAACAAGTTCACTCAAGACTTTGTTATATTTATCACTATATCAATCACACAAAGACAACACACAATAGATACCCTCAATGTTATAATTGTGTCCTTGGTGAGACTTGTTCAATTTCATAATTAAGCTCTTTCAGTTTTAGCAAAAGGGACATCCGCGAAAGGGGATCAGCCAAACCGGAGCCCAGGGTCTCCTGCAATAAGATACCCTCATATCAAAAAGACCTCACAAAAAGAATGTCACCATCAAGTCACTGTATAACACATGCGACAAACACAACGCTCTCTGGTTCTTGTTGACACCGGAGTCTCCGTGTGCTGTGGTAGCTTGGCTTCTTCCATTCCCAGTTTAAGACTTCTAATGGCTGTTTGAGGAGTCATGGGAATATTGGAGGTAGCTCCATATAGTAGTCCTTGGGGAAAACTAATTGAAGAGGGGTCTTCGGTTGTCTACTGCAATCTCCAACGCCTCAACTAGGAAAAAACTATACTTCCTACCTTAGTCATAAAAATTAAACTAAGTTCACTTATACATCATTAGTATAAAAACTTTTGATGCATTTAATCATAACTAGAATATCACATTTGCAGCGGAATTTACATCTCTTTTTACGATCAGAATATTTTTCACACATAAGCTACATTTAGCATCGAATCTTAGGTCACACTTTTCCTTCAAGTCTTACTCCTGTAACAAAAAGAAGAAGAAAGACACAGAAAAATATTAACCGTGAGCTGTAGGAGCTCAATAATGAAGGTGTTGATGATGCTCGCGTTGGTGGTGATGGATGGTGAAGATGATGGCTGAGGCGGCTGCCGGCTGCTGTTGAGGTGCTGG
>JAOVYX010000461.1:0-13619 GCA_035668315.1 Drosera spatulata
AGACTCTATTGAAAGATTCTTACGTTTTCAATTCACTTCAGGATGTTTTACGGTGATTTATCCCTTTTCATTTGTTTCTGTGTGTTCTACAGAGATTTGAGGTTGTGTTATAGTATTTTTAGTGCTTTTCATTTGCTTTTAAACGTTTAAGCTCATTTGAACCCTCTTTTCATAGTATCTAGCGTTTTCATGTTATTTGAGGTTGTTTTATGATGTTTTTATCCTTTTCATGTGTTTTTAAGTGTTTTAATGTCATTTCAAGACTCTTTTGATAGATTATTGCATTTTGTAAGTGATTGGAGGCTGTTTTATGGTGATTTAGCCACTTTTGCTTTGTTTTTCTGTGTTTGGAAGGATTTGTGTTGTTTTTATGGTGTTTTTAGCGCTTTCAATTGTTTTCGAGTGTTTTAAGCTTATTTCATTGCTCTTTTCATTGTGTCTTGCTTTTTCAAGTTATTTGAGGTTATTTTATTAGTTCTTATCTTTGTTTCATGTGTTTTTGAGTGTTTTATGGTGATTTCGAGGCTCTTTTCATAGATTCTTGTGTTTTAAAGTTATTTAATCCTGTTTTATGGTGTTTTTACCATTGTTCATTTCATTTTTGTGTGTTTTGAAGTGATTTTAGTTGTTTTTATGGTGTTTTTAGCCTTTTCATGTGTTTTTAAGAGTTTTAAAGTCATTTCAAGGCTCTTTTCGTAGTTTCTTACTGTTGTTATTTGAGGTCGTTTTTTTGTGTTTTTAGCCTTTCACGTTGTTTTGAGTCTTTTAAGGTCATTTCAAGTCTATTTTGATAGATTCATAGGTTTTAAACTTATTTGAGGTTGTTTTATGGTGTTTTTAACTGTTTTGAAATGATTTGAGTTGCTTGATGGTGTTTTTAGTCTTTTGATGTGTTTTTGAGTGTTTTAAGATTATTTCGAGGCTGTTTTAGTTGTTTCTTACGTTTTTAAGTTATTTGAGGTTGTTTTAGGGTGTTTTTAACCTTTTCATTTGTTTTTGAGTGTTTTAAGGTCACTTAAAGGCTTTTTTCATAGTTACTTGTACTTTTATGTTACTTGAGGATGTTTTATAATGTTTTCATCACTTTCCTTTTGGTTTTTGTGTGTTTGAAGAGATTAGAATTGTTTTTCTGGTGTTTTTAGCCTTTTCATGTGTTTTTCAGTGTTTTAAATTTATTTCATGGCTCTTTTGGTAGTTCCTTTCGTTCTCAAGTTTTTTTTTGTGTGTTTTAAGCACTTTTCAAGGCTATTTTCGTAATTTCTTGCGTTTTCAAGTTGTTTGAGTTCTTTTTTTTTTTTTTCCTTATGGTTTTAGCCTTTTCATGTGGCATGGAGTATTCTAAGGTCATTTAAAGGTTTTTTGATAGTTACATGTGTTCCGAAGAGATTTGTGGTTGTTTTATGTCGCTCATAAGCCTTTTTCATTTGCTTCTTAGGTTTTTAAAAGAATTCAGTTGTTTCCGTGGTGTTTTAAAATTATTTGAGGTCGGTTTACGGTATTTTTATCACTTCTCATTCGTTTTTGAGTATTTTGTATAGATTTGAGTCGTTTTTATGGACTTTTTAACCTTTTGAAGGGTTTTTAAGTGTTTTAAGCTCATTTCAAATCCCTTTTGATAGATTCTTGCATTATGGAGAGATTTAAGATTGTTTTATGATGTTTATTAACGCTTTTCATTTGTTTTTGAGGTTTTTAAGAGATTTTATTTGTTCTTACGGTGATTTTAAACTTTTGAAGGGTTTGTGAGTGTTTTAAGTTCATTTCAATGTTTTTTGATAGATTCTTGTACTGTCAAGTTGTTTGAGGTTTTTTTTTTTTTTGTGTTTTGACCGCTTTTCATATCTTTTTGAGTGTTTTGAAAAGATTTGACTTGTTTTTATGCTGTTTTTATCCTTGTGATGTGTTTTCGAGTGTTCTATGGAAGTTTCAAGGTTGTTTTCGTTATTTCTTGTATTTTTAAGTTATTTAAGGTTGCTTTATGGTGTCTTTAGCATTTACATGTGTTTTTTAGTGTTTTAAGGTCATTTCAAGGCTCCTTGGATAGATCCTTGCATTTTCATGTTTGTTAAGGATGTTTTACAGTGTTTTTCAACTCTTCATTCATTTTTGTATGTTTTTCAACCCTTTCAAGTGTTTTTTATTATGTAAAGCTCATTTAAGGCTCTTTTCCAAGTTTCTTGCGTCTTTAAGTTATCTGAGATTGTTTTATCGTGGTTTTAGCCTTTTAATGTGTTTTTACGTGTTTAAAGGTCATTTCAAGGCTCTTTTGATAGTTACTTGCGTTTTGAAGAGATTTGAGGTCGTTTTATGATGTTTATAAATCTTTTTCATTTGTTTTTTCGGTTTTTCAGATATTTCAGTTGTTTTTAACCTTTTCATGTGTTTTTGAGTGTTTATTGGTTATTCCAAGGCTCTTATGATAGATTCTTCCGTTTTGAAGTAAGTTGAAGATGAATTTAGGTGTTATTACCAGTTTTCACTTTTCATTCGTTTTTGTGTGTTTTGAAGAGATTTGAGTTGTTTTTATGTTGTTTTTTTTTTTCCTTTTCAAGTGTTTTGAGCGCATTTCATGGCTCTTTTCATATTTTCTTGCGTTTTCAAGATATTTGAGGTTGTTTTGTGGTGTTTTTAGCCATTTCATTCGTTTTTAAGTGTTTTAAGGTCATTTCAAGGCTCTTTCGATAGTTACAAGCGTTTTGAAGAGATTTGAGGTTGTTTTATGATGTTCATTGGCCATTTTCGATGGTTGTTGTGTTTTTTCAGAGATTTGAGTCGGTTTTATGCTGTTATTATGCTTTTCACTTGTTTTTTAAGTGTTTTAAGGTTATTTTAAGACTTTTTTTTTTATAGATATTTGGGTTTAAAGTCATTTAAGCTTGTTTTATGGTGTTTTGACCATTGTTCATTCGTTTTTATGTGTTTTGACGAGATTTGATTTAATTTGATGATGTTTTCATCTTTTGTATACGTTTTTGAGTGTTTTAAAGTCAATTCATAGCTCTTTTCATAGTTTCTTACATTTTCAAGTTAATTGAGGTTGTTTTGTGGTGTTTTTATTTTGGTTTTGAGTGTTTTAAGCTCAATGCAAGGCTCTTTTGGTAGATTCTTGCATTCGCAAGGTATTTGAGGTTGCTTTATGGTGTTTCTATCGCTTTTCATTCCTTTTTGTGTGTTTGGAAGAGATTTGAGTTGTTTTTAAGGTCCTTTTTGCTTTTTCGTATGTTTTTGAGTGTTTTAAGCCTTGAAATCTTTTCGTAGTTTCTTGAATTTTCAAGTTATTTGAGTTTGTTTTGTGGTGTTTTTAGCCTTTTCATTTGTTTTTGAGTCTTTTACGGTCATTTTTAGGCTCTTTTTGTAGATTCTTGCGTTTTCAAGGTATTTGAGGTTGTTTTATGGTGTTTCTACAACTTTTCATTCATTTTTGTGTGTTTTGAAGAGATTTGAGTTGTTTTTAAGGTGCTTTGTCTTTTCATGTGTTTTTGAGTGTTTTAAGACCTTGAAATCTTTTTACAGTTTCGTGTGTTTTCAAGTTGTTTGAGGTTGTTTTGTGGTGTTTTTAGCCTTTTTATTTTGTTTTGAATGTTTTAAAGTCATTTCAAGGCTCGTTTGGTAGATTCTTGCGTTTTCAAAGTATTTGAGGTTTTTTTATGGTGTTTCTATCACTTTTTATTCGTTTTTTGTGTGTGTTGAAGAGGTTTGATTTGTTTTTAAGTTGCTTTTAGCATTTTCATGTGTTTTTAAACGTTTTAAGGCCTTGTAATCTTTTCGTAGTTTCTTGCGTTTTCAAGTTATTTGATGTTGTTTTAAGGTGTTTTTATCACTTTGCTAGATTTATGATCATTGGAAGGGTGCTTTAATAGATTCTTGCGTTTTCAAGTTATTTGATAGTGTTTTTATCACTTTTAATTCTTTGTTTTTTTTTAAGAAATTTGAGTTGTTTTTATTGTGTTTTTTTTCCCTTTCCAAATGTTTGTGAATGTTTAAGTTCATTTAAAGGCTTTTTTCAAGTTAATTGAGCTTTTTCTTTTATGATGTTTATAGCATTTTCATGTGTTTTTCAATGTTTTAAGGTCATTTCAAGGCTCCTTTGATAGTTAATTTATTTTGAAGATATTTGATGTTGGTTTATGATATTCATAAGCCATTTTAATTTGTTTTTAAGGTTTTTCAGAGATTTGTTGTTTTTATGTTGTTGTTAGCCTTTACATATGTTTATAAGTGTTTTATGGTCATTTCAATGCGTTTTTGATAGATCTTGCATTTAAAGGTATTGAAGTCTCTTTTATGGTGTTTTTACCACTTTTCATTCATTTTTGTGTGTTTTTTAAGAGATTTGAGTTGTTTTTATGGTGTTTTAAGCTCTTCTCGTATTTTCTTCCATTTTCAAGTTATTTGAGGTTGTTTTATGATGTTCATAAGCCTTTTTCATTTGTTTATGTGTGTTTAAAAAAGATTTCGGTTGTTTTTATAGTGTTTTTATTCTTTTCATGAGGTTTTGAATGTTTCAAGGTCATTTCAAGGCTCTTATGATAGATTCTTACATTTTCAAGCTATTTGAGGTTGTTTTATGGTGGCTTCGCCACTTTTTATTCGTATTTGGGTGTTTTTATGTGATTTGAGTTGTTGTTTTTTTTTGGTGTTTTTAACCTTTTCATGGTTTTTTGAGTGTTTTAAGGTCATTTTAAGGCTATTTTTATGAATTTCTTTCGTTTTCAAGTTATTTGATTTTGTTTTATGGCGTTTTTATAAGTTTTCATTCGTTTTTGAGTTTCTTAAAAACATTTCAAGGCTCTTTTTATAGATTCGTGCGTTTTCAAGTTATTTGAGGCTGTTTTATGGTGTTTTTACCACTTTTCATGTGTTTTTGTGTGTTTTGAACAGATTTAAGTTTTTTTACAGCGTTTTTAGGTTTTTCAAGTGTTTTTGTCTGTCTTAAGTTCATTTCAAGGATCTTTTCATAGTTTTTTGCTTTTTCAAGTTAATTGAGCTTGTTTCATGATGTTTTTAGCCATTTCATGTGTTTTTGGGTGTTTTAAGGTCATTTAAAGGCTTTTTTGATGGTTACTTGCATTATGAAGAGTATTGAGGATATTTTGTGATGTTCATATTCCGTTTTCATTTGTTTTTGAATTTTTTAAGAGATTTGGGTTGTTTTATGGTGCTTTTAGCCTTTTCATGTGTTTTTGAATGTTTTAAACTCATGTCAAGACTCTTTTCGCAATTTGTCGCATTTTGAAGTTAAATTAGGTTGATTTAAGATGTTTTTGAGCGTTTTCATGTGTTTTTGGGCGTATTAAGCTCATTTCAAGGCTCTTTTCATAGTTTCTTGCGTTTTCAAGTTATTTGAAGTTGCTTTATGGTATTTTTAACCTTTTTATTTGTTTTTAAGTGTTTTAATGTTGTTTCAAGGTTCTTTTGATAGTTACTTAGGTTTTGAAGCGATATGAGGTTGTTTTATGATGTTCATAAGCCATATTCTATTGTTTTTGAGGTTTTTTTTTTTTAGAGATTTGTGTTTTTTTTATGGTATTTTTAACCTTTTCATGTGTTTTGAGTGTTTTGTGGTCATTTGAAGGCGTTTGTAATAGAAATTTTAAGTCTGTTTTATGCTGTTTTTATCAGTTTTCATTCCATTTTGCTTGTTTTGAAGAGATTCGTGTTGTTTTAAAGATATTTTTAGCTTTTTTATGTGTTTTTAAGTGTTTTAAAATAATTTCAAGACACTTTTCGTAGTTTTTTTGCACTTTCAAATTATTTGAGGTTGTTTCGTCGTGTTTTCAGCCTTCTCATGTGCTTTTGAGTGTTTTGTGGGCATTTGAAATGCTCTTTCGATAATTACTTGTGTTTTGAAGAGATTTGAGGTTGTTTTATAATGTTCATAAGCCTTTTTCATTTCTTTTTGTGTGTTTTAAAGAGATTTGAGTTGTTTTTATGGTGTTTCTATTCGTTCAAACTGATTTTGAATGTTTAAAGGACATTCCAAGGCTCTTTTATTAGATTGTAGCGTTTTAAATGCACTTGAGGATGTTTTATCGTGGCTTTACAACTTTTCATTTGTTCTTGTGTGTTTTGAAGAGATTTGAGTTGTTTTTATGCTGTTTTTAGCATTTTGATGTGTTTTTTGAGTGTTTTGTGGTTATTTCAATGCTCCTTTCGTAGTTTCTTGCGTTTTCAAGTTATTTAAGGCTAATTTATGGTGTTTTTATCACTTTTCATTCGTATTTGTGTGTTTTGAAGTAATTTGAGTTTTTTTATGGTGTTTTTAACTTTTTCAATTGTTTTTGATTGTTTTAAGCTCATTACAAGGCTCTTTTCATAGTTTTTTCCATTTTCAAGTTAATTGAGCTAGTTTTATAGTGTGTTTTTAGCCTTTTCATGTGTTTTTGAGTTTTTTAAGCTCATTTAAAGGCTCTTTTGATAGTTATATGCGTTTTGAAGAGAGTTGAGGATAATTTATGATGTTCATAAGCCTTTTTCGCTTACTTTTAAGATTTTTATGATATTTGATTTGGTTTTTTTTTATTTGTGGTGTTTTTGAGTGTTTAAACTCATTTCAAGGCTCTTTTCATTGTTTCTAGCTTTTTCATGTTACTTGAGTGTTTTAAGGTCATTTCAAGGCACTTTTGAAAAATTCATGCATTTTCAAGTTATTTGAGGATGTTTATGCTGTTTTTACCACTTTTCATTTGTTTTTGAGTGTTTTAAGCTCACTTCAATGTTCTATTCATTGCTTCTTGCGTTTTTCATTTGAGGTTGTTTTATGAAGTTCATAAGCTTTTTTCATTTGTTTTTGAGGTTTTTTAAGAGATTCGAGTTATTTTTATGGTGTTTTTGGCCTTTTTAAGTGTTTTTGAGTGTTTTAAGCTCATTTCATGGCTCTTTTCACAGTTCCTTAGGTTTTGAAGTTATTTGAGGTTGTTTTATTGTGTTTTTATCCTTTTCATGTGTTTTTGAGTGTTTCAAGGTCATTTCAAGGCTGTTTTGGTAGATTACTGCGTTTTAAAGTTATTTGAGGCTGATTTATGGTGGTTTTACCAGTTTTAATTCGTTTTTGTGTTTTTTGAAGAGATTTGAGTTTTTTTTTGTTGTTTTTATCCATTTCAAGTGTTTTTGAGTGTTTTAAGCTTATTCAAAGGCTCTTTTCATCGTTTCTAGCGTTTTCAAGTTATATGAGGTTTTATAAAGGTGTTTTTAACCTTTTTATGTGTTTTTGTGTTTTTGAAGGTCATTTCAAGGATTTTTTGATAGATTCTTTTGTTTGGATGTTATTTTAGGATGTTTTATGGTGTTTTTACCACTTTTCATTTGCTTCTGTGTCTTTTGAAAAGATTTGAGTTGTTTTATGGTGCTTTTAGCCTTTTTATGTGTTTCTGAGTGTTTGAAAGTCATTTCTGGGCTCTTTTCGTAGTTTCTTGCGTTTTCAAGTTATTTGAGGTTGTTTTGTGGTGTTTTGAACCTTTTCAATTGGTTTTGAGTGTATCAAGGTCATTTGAAGGCTCGTTTGATAGATTATTGCATTTTTAAGTGACTTGATGATGTTTTATGATGGTTTTGCCCCTTTTCTTTCGTTTTTGGGTGTTTTGATGAGATTTGAGTTGTTTTATGGTGTTTTAACTCTTTTCAAGTGTTTTTGAGTGTTTTAAGCTTATTTCAAGACCCTCTTCATAGTTTCTTGCATTTTCGTGTTATTTGAGGTTGTTCTATGGTGTTTTTAGCATCTTTATTTGTTCTTTTAGTGTTTTAAGGTCATGTAAAGGCATTTTTCATAGGTACTTGCGCTTTTTATGTTACTTGAGGATGTTTTACTATGTTTTTATCACATTTCTTTCGTTTTTGTGTGTTTGAAGAGATTTGAATTGTTTTTTATAGTGTTTTTAGCCTTTTCATGTGTTTTTTAGTGTTTTAAATTCATTTCAAGGCTCTTTTCGTACTTCCTTTCGTTCGCAAGTGTTTTTTAGTGTTTTAAGCTCATTTCAAGGATCTTTTCGTAGTTTCTTGCGTTTTCAAGTTATTTGTGTTTTTTGTTTTTATGGTTTTAGCCTTTTCATGTGGCTTTGAGTGTTCTAAGGTCATTTAAAGGCTTTTTTGATAGTTACATGTGTTTTGATGAGATTTGAGGTTGTTTTGTGATGTTCATAAGCCTTTTTCGTTTGTTTCTTAGGTTTTTAAATTGTTTGTGTTGTTTTTGTGGTCTTTTAAGCCTTTTCAAGTGTTTTTTAGTGTATTAAGCTCATTCCGGGCTCTTTTCATAGTTTTTTGCTTGTTTAACCTTTTCATGTGTTTTTGAGTTTTTTATGGTCATTTCAAGTCTCTTTTGATAGATTATTGTGTTTTCAATTTATTTGAGGTTGTTTTATAATGTTTTTATCACTTTTCATTCGTTTTTTTGTGTTTTGATGAGTTTTGAATTATTTTTTTTGGTACTTTTATACTTTTCCTGTGTTTTTGCCTTTATAAAGATCATTTCAAGATAGTTTTCATTCTTTCTTGCTTTTTCAAAATATTTTAAGTTGTTTTTTTTTTTTTTTGTGCAAATTTTTGCCTTTTCATGTGTTTTGAGTGTTTTAAGTTTATTTCAAGACTTCTTTTCTCGATTCTTGCGTTTTCAAGTTATTTCAGGCTATTTTATGGTGTTTTTACCCCTTTTCATTAGATTTTTTTTTTTTTTGTGTTTTGAAGACAAATGAGCTGTTTTTATTGTGTTTTTAAGCATTTTTAAGTATTTTTGAGTGTTTTAAGCTCATCTGAAGGCCCATTTCATAGTTTCTTGTATTTTTATGTTAATTCAGGTTGTTTTATTGTGTTTTTAGCCTTTTCATTTGTTTTTGAGTGTTTTAAAGTCATTTAAAGGCTCTTTTCATAGTTACTTGCGCTTTTAAGTTACTTGAGGATGTTTTACTATGTTTTAATCACTTTACTTTCGTTTTTGTGTGTTTTGAAAAGTTTAGAGTTGTTTTTATGGTGTTTTTAACCTTTTCATGTGTTTTTTTAGTGTTTTAAATTCATTTCAAGGCTCTTTTTGCAGTTCCTTTCGTTCTCAAGTATTTTTAAGTGTTTTAAGCTCATTTCAAGGCTTATTTCAAAATTTCTTGTGTTTTCAAGTTATTTGAATGCTTTGTTTTTTAATGGTTTTAGATTTTTCATGTCGCTTTAAGTGTGCCAAGGTCATTTAAAGGCTTTTTTATATATATATATATAGTTGCTTGTGTTTTGAAGAGATTTGAGGTTGTTTTATGATGTTCATAAGCCTTTTTCATTTGTTTCTTAAGTTTTTTAAAGATTTGTGTTGTTTTCATGGTGTTTTTAGCGATTTCAAGTGTTCTTTTAGTGTATTAAGCTCCTTTGAATGTTTTTTTCACAGGTTCTTGCTTGTTTAGCCTTTTCATGTGGTTTTGAGTGTTTTATTGTCATTTCAAGTCTCTTTTGATAGATTATTGTAGTTTCAAGTTATTTAAGGTTGTTTTATAACATTTTTATCACTTTTCATTTGTTTTTATGGGTTTTGATGAGATTCGAATTGTTTTTTTTTTTTTTTTTTGTGTTTTTAACCTTTTCACGTGTTTTTGTCTTTTTTATGATCAGTTCATGCTGTTTTCGTTGTTTCTTACTTTTTCAAGTTATTTTAGGTTGTTTAAAGGTTATTCTAGGGCTCTTTTATTAGATTGTAGCGTTTTAAATCCACTTGAGGATGTTTTATCGTGGCTTTACAACTTTTCATTTGTTCTTGTGTGTTTTGAAGAGATTTGAGTTATTTTTTATGCTGTTTTTAGCCTTTTCATGTGTTTTTGAGTTTATGAGGTTATTTCAATGCTCCTTTCATAGTTTCTTGCGTTTTCAAGTTATTTGAGGTTGTATTGTGGTGTTTTTAGCCTTTTCATTTGGGTTTGAGTGTTTTAAGGTCATTTCAAGTCTCTTTTGGTAAATTCTTGCGTTTTCAATGTATTTGAGGTTCTTTTTTGGTGTTTCTACCACTTTTCCTTCTTTTTTGTGTGTTTTGAAGAGATTTGAAATGTTTTTAAGGTGCTTTTAGTCTTTTCATGTGTTTTTGTGTGTTTCAAGGCCTTGAAATCTTTTCATAGTTTCTTACGTTTTCAAATTATTTGAGGTTGTTTTGTGGTGTTTTTAGCCTTTTCAATTTGTTTGGAGTGTTTTAAGGTCATTTCAAGGTTCGTTTGGTAGATTCTTGCATTTTCAAGGTATTTGAGGTTTTTGTTATGGTGTTTCTATCACTTTTTTTCATTTTTGTGTGTTTTGAAGAGATTTGAGTTGTTTTTAAGTTGCTTTTAGCCTTTTCATGTGTTTTTGGATGTTTTAAGGCCTTGTAATCTTTTCGTAGTTTCTTGCGTTTTCAAGTTATTTGATATTGTTTTAAGGTGTTTTTATCATTTTTCATTCGATTTTGAGTGTTTTATGATCATTGGAAGGGTGTTTTGATAGATTCTTGCGTTTTCAAGTTATTTGATAGTATTTTTATTGCTTTTCATTCATTTTTTTTTTTGATGAGATTTGAATTGATTTTATTATGTTTTTTTCCCTTTCCAAATGTTTTCTAGTGTTTTAAGCTCATTTAAAGGCTCTTTTCAGGTTGATTGAGCTTTCTTTATGGTGTTTATAGCATTTTCATGTGTTTTTCAATGTTTTATGGTGATTTCAACGCTCCTTTGATAGTTGATTGAGTTTGAAGAGATTTGAGGTTGTTTTATGATATTCATAAGCCATTTTCATTTGTTTTTGAGGTTTTTCAGAGATTTGTTGTTTTTATGTTGTTGTTAGCCTTTTCATGTGTTGATAAGTGTTTTATGGTCATTTCAATGCGTTTTTTTATAGATCTTGCATTTAAAGGTATTGAAGTCTGTTTTATGGTGTTTTTGCCACTTTTCATTCATTTTGTGTGTTTTTTAAGAGATTTGAGTTCTTTTTATGGTGTTTTTAGCTCTTTTCGTATTTTCTTACATTTTCAAGTTATTTGAGGTTGTTTTATGATGTTCATAAGCCTTTTTTATTTGTTTATGTGTGTTTTAAAGAGATTTCGGTTGTTTTTATGGTGTTTTTATTCTTTTCATGAGGTTTTGAATGTTTCAAGGTCATTTCAAGGCTCTTATGATATATTCTTACGTTTTCAAGCTATTTGAGTTGTTTTATGGTGGCTTCTCCACTTTTTATTCGTATTTGGGTGTTTTTATGAGATTTGAGTTGTTGTTTTTTTTTTTTTAGCCTTTTCATGTGTTTTTGAGCGTTTTAAGGTGATTTCAAGTCTATTTTTAAGAATTTCTGGCGTTGTCAAGTTATTTGAGGTTGTTTTATGGTATTTTTATCAGTTTTCATTCGTTTTTGAGTTTCTTAAAAACATTTCAAGGCTCGTTTTATAGTTTCGTGCTTTTTCAAGTTATTTGAGACTGTTTTATGGTGCTTTTACCACTTTTGATTCGTTTTTGTGTGTTTTGAACTGATTTGAGGTTTTATTTATAGCTTTCTCAGCCTTTTCAAGTGTTTTTGGCTGTTGTAAGCTCATTTCAAAGCTCTTTTCATAGTTTTTTGCGTTTTCAAGTTAATTGAGCTTGTTTCATGATGTTTTTAGCCTTTTCATGTGTTTTTGGATGTTTTAAGGTCATTTAAAGGCTCTTTTGATGGTTACTTACGTTATGAAGAGTATTGAGGATGTTTTGTGATGTTCATAACCCTTTTTCATTTGTTTTTGAATTTTTTAAGAGATTTGAGTTGTTTTATGGTGCTTTTAGCCTTTTCAAGTGTTTTTGAATGTTTTATACTCATGTCAAGACTCTTTTCACAATTTGTTGCATTTTGAAGTTAAATTAGGTTGATTTAAGATGTTTTTAGCGTTTTCATGTGTTTTTGAGCGTATTTAGCTCATTTCAAGGCTCTTTTCATAGTTTCTTGCGGTTTCAGGCTATTTGAGGTTGCTTTATGGTGTTTTTAACCTTTTTATTTGTTTTTAAGTGTTTTAAGGTAATTTCAAGGTTCTTTTGATAGTTATTTTAGTTTTGAAACGATTTGAGGTTGTTTTATGATGTTCATAAGCAATATTCAATTGTTTTTTAGGGTTTTTTTTAAGAGATTTAGGTATTTTTAATCTTTCCATGTGATTTTGAGTGTTCTGTGGTCATTTGAAGGCATTTCTAATAGATCTTTCTAATAGATTTGTGGTCATTGTGGTCATTATTACGTTTCTAATAAAGATTTGAAGTCTGTTTTACGGTGTTTTTACCACTTTTCTTTCCATTTTGTGTGTTCTGAAGAGATTTGTGTTGGCTTTAAGATATTTTTAGCTTTTTTATGTGTTTTTGAGTGTTTTAAAATCATTTCAAGACTCTTTTCGTAGTTTCTTGCACATTCAAGTTATTTGAGGTTGTTATGTGGTGTTTTCAATCTTCATGTAGTTTTGACTGTTTTGTGGTCATTTGAAACGCTCTTTCGATAATTACTTGCGTTTTGAAGAGATTTGAGGTTGTTTTATAATGTTCATAAGCCTTTTTCATTTGTTTTTGTGTGTTTTAAAGAGATTTCAGATGTTTTTATGGTGTTTCTATTCGTTCGAAGTGATTTTGAGTGTTTAAAGGTCATTCCAAGGCTCTTTTATTAGATTGCAGCGTTTTAAATCCATTTGAGGATGTTTTATGGTGGCTTTACAACTTTTCATTTGTTCTTGTGTGTTTTGAAGAGATTTGAGTTGTTTCTATGCTGTTTTTAGCCTTTTCATGTGTTTTTTTAGTGTTTTAAGGTTTTTTCAATGCTCCTTTCGTAGTTTCTTGTGTTTTCAAGTTATTTGAGGTTGTTTTATGGTTTTCTTAATACCAATTTTCATTCATTTTGGACTGTTTTAAGATCATTTCAATGCTCTTTTGATAGATTCTTGCGTTTTCATGTTATTTGAGGCTGTTTTATGGTGTTTTTACCACGTTTCATTCGTATTTACGTGTTTTGAAGAGATTTGAGTTGTTTTTATGGTGTTTTTAGCCATTTCAAGTGTTTTTTAGTGTTTTAAGCTCATTACAAGACTCTTTTCATAGTTTCTTCCATTTTTCAAGTTAATTGAGCTAGTTTTACGGTGTTTTTAGCCTTTTCATGTGTTTTTGAGTTTTTCAAGCTCATTTAAAGGCTCTTTTTATAGTTACATGCGTTTTGAAGAGATTTGAGGATAATTTATGATGTTCATAAGCCTTTTTCGTTTTTCTTAAAGATTTTTTTGATATTTGATTTTTTTTTTTTGTGTGTTTTTAGCCTTTTCAAGTGTTTTTGAGTGTTTAAGCTCATTTCAGGACTCTTTTCATAGTTTCTAGCCATTTCATGTTATTTGAGTGTTTTAAGGTCGTTTCAAGACACTTTTGATAGATTCCTGCATTTTCAAGTTATTCGAGGCTGTTTATGCTGTTTTTACCACTTTTCATTTGTTTCGTAGTGTTTTAAGCTCACTTCATTGTTCTATTCATTGTTTCTTGCGTTTTTCATTTGAGTTGTTTTATGATGTTCATAAGCCTTTTTCATTTGTTTTTGTAACGCCCCGAACTCCGCTACTAGGACACTTGGCGTTATGCCGTCACGAACCCGGTTCATGACAAGGTTAACTAAACCAAACGGGTTTAGAGGTACCGAGAGTCAAG
>JAOVYX010000462.1:0-42271 GCA_035668315.1 Drosera spatulata
ACTTTGACTCTCCAAAGTCCAAAATTGTTTGTGCCATCGAATTTTTCCACATCGAATTTCATAGGCGCCATTGCACTGAAAAATTATTTTTTCCAGAAAAAACTGTTCACGTCGGAAACACTGTTCCTTCCGGAGTATTGTTCATCGGAACACTGCGTAAACAGTAACGATGTCCGTACACTGTTCACGTACTGTTCACGACACACACTGTTTTGCACTGTGCAGTACTGTTCACCCGGAAAAAAATAATTTTTGTGGAAAAAAATACACGAAAAATGACCCGTAAAATAATAACTTAAATCTCGAACTTAACAACGTTCGTTCCTAAGCCTACGTGGGCGAACTCGGTGTAGTAAATAAGGATTGAAACGTTCCAAGCTCTGATACCAGTTTGTTACGAATGGGTTAGTTAATAATAAACACAAACAATAACGAGTGCGCAAATAAAAAAGAGACAAAGATTTTATGTGGAAACCCTTACAGGAAAAAACCACGGACGGTCGTCGACGATGAAAAATCCACTAACAAAAGGAGAAAATACAAAAGGAGTTACACTCAAAATATTGAGAATCTCACAATAAGGGATAAAGATAATAATCTCTAAACAAAACCCTTAAACCCTCAATATATTTTTGTGGGTATATGTGAATAGTGCTTTCACTGTTTTTTTCTTTCCCACTAACTCTTCCTCTCCTTATTCAGAACTCCCCTCTTTCCCTAATTCCTCTCCTTTCTTCTTCACCTTGCTCTGTCCGACTCCCTGTTTCTCATTCTCTCAAATTCTTGTCTGCCTTTTATATAACAACATCACGCGAAGATCACACGGGGAAGCAAACGTGGGAAATTCCACGCGGAGACGAACGCGACTTTGATTTGAGGCATCTTCGCCGCACCACCATCAACATGCTACTTCAGCTGCATCCTGTTGCTTTGGTGAATACTTCTTCTTTGTCCTTGCCTCTAGCTTCGCAGCGGAAGCATGCATTAAACAGGACAGTAACTTACTAGACATAGCTGAAGTTCCAAACTATTTTAACAACCACGTGTCATGTATAATGTATTAGCCAACTCAGTCGTAATGAACAAAATTCAAATCCTACATGGACCGAGTCCATCTCTAATCCTAGCGCACCTTTTGCAATTTGAATAAAATAGAGGACTCCGAGGAAAATTCGCAGGTTGTACTTACATGAGGAGTGACCACTAGGGAAGCTCTCATGCCCTTCCTTTATAACACTAGGTTCACCATGGCATACCACATTTCCCAACTTATCATACTCCTGAGAAGAGCAGAAACGAACATTTTATAGTTGGTTATTTGTTGCTTGAATCAGATTTCACCATAAAATGTTCATTTTTTTCAATGAATAAGCAGTCAACAGGAAATGGTAGCAAAAAGGTGTTATACATCAATTCCATCAGGGAAGCAACGCCAAAAGAAGTCAGGGCGGGGTCGACCAACTCCGTCTTTGATTGCATCGGTCATAACCGCTGTAATCAGAACCGCATACAGCAGTCCTGTTCATCCAGAAATTAACAGATGCAACTTTCAGTATCCCTACGTTTAGCTTAAGAACACAATGATGTTACCAAATAACTCATATTAAACTATGACGAGAAGGTGTCCGGTCTTACCAAGGATGGCATGGTGCAGATCATACACATCTCTCCTTCGAATGTAGAAGATCAGAAAAATTGTAATCGGAAGTAAAATCGCAAATATCTGCAGGGAAATAGAGTCATCACTATGATTAGTGTTTAAATACTTTGGAGCTTGTTGGAATCAAACGAGGATTTGAACAAGACGCACATGATTAGAACATACAATTTACACAGTAAATAGCTGGGAAAAGGATCCATGTGCTTGATTTGATCCCCCAAGTGGGATTAATGGATTAGATAAGATGATATATGGTTTCAAAAAGCAGCTAAAATGAATCTCTACAGAATATGGTTGCATATGTGCGAAAACTAACACAAAAAGTTGTCATTTAACCATGAAACTACACAACCATGGAAAGGAGAAGGAGGGAATACTTACAGGAACAGACCAGACGGGAACTGTGTTGGCTTTCAAAGGGTAGTTGAGATCAGTCATCATGTCCTTGCCCACAAACCTATAGAATGGATGAAATGGTATACAAGATGACTTCCAACACCACCAAAAGCAAAAGTATAAGCCAGTCATGGAGATGAATTCTAGCCAATGAGGCTCCATGAGATTGTAAGTAATATCTCCTATGTTCATTCTCAATTCTCCCATCCTGTCAAGAGTGAATCAATTCGGTTATCTTCGGAAAGAAAGAACAAGCTCCAAAGATAAAGATCACATGTACCATCGAACACATGCTATGTCGAGCCATTATTATCAGAAGCTTAGTGAGGTGAACGAAGAAGTCGCCCATCATCCTTACCCGTCTCTCCTCTTACACCGTTCACTTTTACCTCATTACATTTCTACGCACTATGAGGATATACACAGATAACATCGACTTCTGAAACTGAACTCCATTCCCACGATCAAACAGCTTCCAAATTTCTCACAAACATAGAAAACACACATGGGTTTTCTTTGAGTCTCCAAGCAAAGAGCACAAAATGATAATTTGTTCTTGCCAAGTTATATAGTCACTCTAGTTAGTTTATTCGTAGATCCGGCTACAACTTCGGTGGACTAGGGCTTCAAATCAAGCGTTTCTAGGTATTATTTGGATGTACCAATCACCAAAATAAATTTCTTACACATAATCTTTGCGAAGAAGTTCATGATTCCTAGGGTTTATCCGTTACGCATCCTAAGGATAGCGACTTACTAGTAATAGTTGCAAGAGAACAATGACAGAATACGTTAACCAAAATTCTCATGGACAAAAATTAAGCAATCAAACAGGAAAAAAACAAACCAACAGTTTCCTCCAAAACATCCCAGCAAATCAAACCCCAATCATCATTCAACAAATTTCTCGCAAAAATCATAAAATTGATGACACCATTTTCCCATCAAACCCACAAAAAGGCAGTTTACAACAAAATATCGAATTCTTCCACCAATTACAAAAGGGCACAAAGAGATTAATTGAGTTCAACCATTGAAGCAAAAAGATACAAACTTGAGAATAAAATACTGGAAATTTATTGATTTCACAAACCTGAAACAAATTGCAGAAATTCCAAGCCATGGTACCAGTTGAAGCAGTGCTGATGAAATCAACCAGAAAAAGTGTTGATCCAAAGAGGCAATCTACTTTTACGACTATAAAACTATGAATTTAATAAAAAGGCATCAATTTGTCTGAATAAATTGAGAAAAGAAAACCAAACAGGAAGCAGAAAAGAGGGAAATTTTTGGGTTGTGAATGAAAAATTTCACCTTTTTTCGACAAAATGGCAAATGGCTGGAAAAAAAAAAGAGAGAAATTTTTTAGGAAGAAATTTAGGTTAGGAGGGATATTTCTTTGATGTAAGGGACCCAACAATCACAAATTTGTCCCTTTTTTTCTCTGAGGTCATTTTTGAAGAATCGGAGGTCGAGATGGGGATAGAATGTGGCGGCGGGTTCTTCATCTCCCCTAAAATGGCGTTGGTTTCGTGCTGGCAGTTTGAACTCGGAAATAAAAATAAAAATTGGAGATATAAAAAAAAAAATTAAAAAAAATCCAATTTTAAGACGAGGGGCGATTGTCCTAATCTCCGGAAGGATTTGCAGTGACACCACCGTCAATATCGGAGGTCAAGGGAGAGGAAGACCTAAAAAATCCAAAACAAAAAGGCATTAGGGTCAAAACTTAAGGAGGAGTGCAGGGATGCAAAGATTCAATGTGATGAGGGCGAACTCTTGGGAGTTCATAACCCTGGCGTAATTCGATGTTTGGGTTTGTATAATCCTTCGTTGAAAACATCGATTTCTGGGATTGAAGAAGGGATGGTTGAATCTCACAATTGGGCTGATACTGTTGAGAGTGAGATCAAGCAGACTTCAGCAACTCAGAGGGGTTGATCTTTTGTTGGCATGGTGATGAATGAGGAAAAGAGTTTCAAGAATAGAGAGATTGCAAATGGATTGATGTTGGAGAATATTGATAGAAGAGATGAGGAGATTACTATTATGATAGATGAGATTGAGGATGAAGTTAGGTATTGGTGTAACTCTTTGATAGGGTATGTGATAGGCGAACATATCCCTTTCTCAGCTATGGAGGGATTTATATCTTCTCAATGAAAAGGGATTGTGAAACCAGAGGTGCTTCTGCATAATGATGGTTATTTTCTATTCCGCTTCGCAGATGCACAAGACAATCCAGGGTTTCTTGTGGTTTTTTCGTTCAGCTTCTCTTGTTTTAAGAGAATGGAGTCCAAATTTCAGGATGAAGGATGTCTTTCATTCCAAAATCCCATCCTGGATACAACTTCCAGGTCTTGGGCTTGAATTCTGGTGGAAGAAGCTCTTGAAAAGATTGCGAGTAAAGTGGGTAACCCCATCTGTACTGATCAACTCTCTGCGAAAAAGGGGAGAATCTCTTATGCTCGTATCTTGGTTGATATTCATACGGACAAAGAGTTGGTGGAAGAAATTTGTTTTACAGGTCCTAAGGGTGATCTACGAATGGAAACCATTAAGGTGCAAATCATGCTCTATGTGGGGACATCTTGAGAACAAATACAGAAAGAAAAAACCTGTTATACAGAAATGGGTACCTAAGGCTCAAGCTGTGCAGAAAATGGAAGCAGTTCTGCAGAGGCTAGTTGATGAGGAGGGTTTTAGTCTAGTACAAAGGGGAAGAAAGAAGGAATCATTGACCAGAATTGTTTAGAAAATAAAGGGTGATAACTCAGGTTCCAGATTTGAAGTTCTTTTAGACAATGATGGAAGTGGAAGTGTCATAGAGGCTTTGGTTATGAAACAAATCAATAATATAGTTTCCCTCTTAGTGGGGTTGGTATCATGCTCGGAGTATGGAACATTAGGGGTCTGAATAAGTTGGAGAGGCAATGTGCTACGAGGCACTTTCTTAAAATAAATAAGATTAGTTTATTTGGAGTAATTGAAACTAGAGTAAAAGCTAAAAATTTCTCTAGTGTTAGGAAAGCATGTTTCAGGACTTGGGAGGTTCTCAATAATTATGTGAAGGCGGTAAACAGACAGTATTTGGGTATGCTGGGATCAGGATAAGTGGGAGGTGAAGTTCTTGAAATGCTCTGATCAATTCATTCACTTCTCAATCTGCTCTTCAGATATGTTCATTCATGCTGAAATGACTGTCATATATGCAACTAATAAGAGGACTGAACGTTCGAGGTTATGACAGGACCTGGTCGAGATCAGTAGGATATGTTCCAAGCCATGGATCATTGCGGGTGATTTCAATACTTTCCTACACATGGATGAAAAGATAGGACACCAGAATTTGCATGTTGAACTATGTAGTGAATTTGCAAATTGTGTTCTATCTTGTGGCCTAGAGGATGTTCCATACAGTGGATGTTATCACACATGGACGAATAACCAGGGAGAACTAAGCTGGAAGAGGGTTAAATTGGATCGTGTAATGGCTAATAGCATTTGGTCTGACATATACCCTGGTTCTCATGCTCACTTCCAGGAGAATGGGATTTCTGATCACTCCCCGATGCAATTAAAAGTCATACGTCCTACCATTCCTCAACAACAGTTCAAGTTCGTCAATGCTTGGACTAATCACCCCTCTTATGGAAAGCTGGTGGCTGAAAATTGGAGTAGCAGGATTGATGGAGGTGCTATGTTCAGGGTAGTTTAGAAACTTAAGGTATTGAAGAGATGTTTTAGGACACTTCATTTAAATGAATATGTTGGTATCTCTGAACGGATAACATCAGTTGAGGTAGAGCTGCAGCACATACAGGAAAAGCTATCCATTTTGCTTTTAGAAGAGCAGCTGAGTGAGGAAAAGCTAAAGAGGGGTCAACTACTTGAGCTCTATAATAAAGAAGATGAGACGCTGAAACAACGATTGAAAGAAGACTGGTTGTGGCTCATGGATAGAAATAGCAAATATTTCTATAGCATCTTAAAAGCTAAGAGAAGAAAAACTCATATCCTGTTCATGAAAAATGAGGAAGGAAAGAAACTGATTTAGGAGAGTGAAGTACACGAAGAAGCAATCAGGTTTATGAGGAATATGTTAGGGGTCCAAGGCATAAGTATACATCCCTCTGATCCCAACATCATCAAGCAAGGGATGGTACTCAATGGAGATCAACAACTTGAACTCATAAAAGAGTTTACTCCTGAAGACGTAGAATGCGCTTTGATTGATATTGACGATATGAGAGCACCTGGTCCAAATGGTTATTCTGCATGTTTCTTTAAAAAAAGCTTGGCGCATAGTAGGAGTAGAAGTCACAAATGCGGTTCTCAACTTCTTCAGGACTGGCCATCTCCTTCGAGAGGTGAATGTCACTGTTATTAACTTAATTGCCAAGGTACCTAATCCTTCATTTTTTACGGACTATAGGCCCATTGCTTGTTGTGGGATCTTGTATAAAATCATTGTCAAATGATTTGCAAGCGACTTGAGATAATATTGCCCTCTCTAGTGGATCAAGTTCAAAGTGCTTTCGTCAAAGGACGTAGTATCATTGACAACGTGTTGTTATGTCAGGAAATTGGTTATGGATATGACAGAAAGGATATCTCTCCTAAATATATGATAAAGTGATATTTGGAAGGCATATGACACTGTCGCTTGGGAGTTTCTTTTGTCCCTGCTAGAGATGTTAAACCTCCCTGATGAGTTTATAACCTGGATTAGGAATGCCTAGTCTTAGTGCAGTATACCTTAGTCTTTAATGGCAGCCATCATGGGTTTTTTCCTGCTGCAAGAGGCCTTAGGCAGGGTGATCCACTATCGCTTTTCCTTTTTGTCATCATGATGGATTATCTCACTAGGAATATAAAGCTTGCTAATAAGCAAAAATGCTTTAAATTTCATCCTCGATGTGCGGTTAATCTTTATTTTGCCGATGATCTAATGCTTTTTGTAAAGTTGAAGAAAAATCAGTACAGGTTCTGCACCATGTTTTGAAGAAGTTCGGAGAAGCCTCAGGGTTGTTTGCTGATTCAGGAAAAAGCCTAGTGTACATGGGTGGAGTTTCTGAAGATTTAAGTATGGCTATCCAACAAATGTTGCAAATGAAGAGAGGAAGTTTTCCTTTTAAATACCTGGGTGTACCCTTGGGATCTCATAGATTTTGTATATCTCAATATCAGCCACTTATTGATAAAATGCTAAGCAGAATCAAATCTTGGACGGCTCGAATGTTGTCTTATGCAAACAGAATCCAATTAATCAAAGCTGTTCTCTCATCAATCTAGGTGTATTGGGCTCACATTTTTCTTATTCCTAAGGGGGTGATGGAAGAAGTGGAAGGAAGTTGTAGAGTTTTTCTTGGGATAGGCATAGCCCTTAATAGACATAAAGCTTTGGTTTCATGGTTTGAAGTATGCAAACCTCTTAGTAATGGAGGATTGGGTATAAAGAATTTGAAAGCGTGGAATGTTGCTTTGCTTTTCAAACAGATACGGGCCATTCAACAAGATAAGCAGCGATTGTGGATAAATGGATCAATGTTTTGTACTTAAAGGACACCAGAATATGGGATATTGCACCTGTTGCTGGCAGCTCCTATACTTGGAAGAATATACTCAGGGTGAGGGATGAGATGTCTAGGGCCTTGAGCATTCCTGATATGATTGACAAGGGATACAATGTGACTGAAGGATATAAAGCGCTAACAAGACCTGGTGTGAAGGAAGTATGGTGGAAATTTGTATGGAATGCTGCTATCAGAACAAGACACTCCATAATTACTTGACTTGTTCATATAAACAAACTGAGATTTAAGAGTTGGCTGGTGAGAATTGGCTCCATTTATGACGATCATTGTGAGTTGTGTAGAAATGATGAGGAAACTAGAGACCATGTCTTCTTTTGCTGTGAATTCTCGCAGGTAGTTGTGAAGGGAATCCTTGATGCTCCTTACCTAAAAAGCAAATCTGGAGCATGGCGAGACTGGATGGTATGGTTCTCAAGTGTGACAAAAGGGAGGTCTCAAACGGCTAAGAAGAGAAAATGTATCCTAGATGCAATGATATTAAAAATTTGGAGAGAAAGAAATCAGAGAATTTTTGAGAAAAGAGCAACAAGCCCTGAGTTGGTATTACGTAGAGTTCTTAAGGGATGCAATAGATGAGGATGTACTGATTTTATCATGACCTGTTCTAGTTGTTATATGCATGTAATCTTAGGTCGTGATATATATAGTGGTTATCTATATGCCCTGCTAGACTGTTGTAACTTGGTTAAGGCAATAGCCAAGTGTCAGGGTCTTATTTTCTATGACGGGCACGACCCATGTAGGCTTAGATCTCGACATATATGCTCTATCCTGCACCAGGGTTAGTATAGGGCGAGTTTGGATTGAACTAATATGATAAAGTTTTTTTGTATTTTTTTTCTTCATTATGTGCAATGAAAGAAATTTACCGTTGTGCAAAAAAAAATAAAAATTGGAGATATATTCCCTCCCTCATAATCAGTAACAACGTTGGATTATTTAATATTTTTTCATTCAATATCATATATCATATTTTTTTATTTGGGTTATTTTAAAATATAATCAATATTTAATAATTTTTTCACATAAAAACATCAAAACAAATCATCATTGGTTACAGTACCTCCATCATCTCATTTTTCCTCCTTTCTCGTTCTCTCTCCTAAACCCCACCTACACCCCATTATCACTAAAAAAATATTCTTTATTTATCAAAACCTATAAAAATTCAACACAGCAGATCAAACTTGGGGCTATATAATGAGACGAAAGAAATATATTTTTTAATATTTTTATTATTCATCTTAACGATCTAAAAAAATTATATAATTGATCCATAATTGAATTATATAATTTAAACTTTCATTAGTTTTTTAATTAATGATTGGATTAGTTATTCCCCGTCATGAAAGGGTTTGTACTGGATGAGATGTAAACACAAACCGTTTCCTAACTTTAGGATACTCTTGACCCATCATTGTGGCCTTGATGTTTATTGGCAGTGTCGAGTATTTGACTTTAGACTTTAGTCGGTGTCCACCTAACGGCCTAACATGCCTAGAGCAAAAAAGAAGAACAAATCATTAAGGTAACTTTTGGAGTGACCACTTCTCGTTTGGACCTTTTATCTCCGCAAATGTAAAAGATCCATGTAGTTATGCTGTTTTTTTCTTTCTTTTTTCTTTTTTTTTTTTAAGGATATAGCAATGCTTGTTAAATTGCTGATTTGAAGTGTTCAGAGATTGTGATAAGCATTGACGCATGAAAATTATTCCCTCCGTTTGATTTATTTTTCAACGTTTTGACTTACATATATGTCGATATAAAATTTGATATGGGTGCAATAACAATCAAACATAGTTTTTTTTTTTTTAGAAATTTATTGTAAAGCATCAATGGTTATTTAAGTTACGTAGTTTAACCTAATACATGTTACTGGATGATCCGACATGATTTTATATGAAAACGAGACTTATATCCATAGATATAAAATAATGCAACCGAAAATTATCCAAACACACAATTTTAAAAAATTAATTTCAAAAATATCCATGAGAAATTTTAATTCTCAAAATATACAATTTGAACGATTATTGCACGTTCTCCTGTTCTCCTCCTCCCATAATCTCATCTTCCTCCTCATTCTCCTCCTCCTCCTCCTCCTGTTCCTATTCTCCCTCTCCGACCTCTCCGCCTCCACATCCGCCCTCCTCCACATCCGCCATAAGAATTATTGTTAGCGCAGTTTCACTGATCGCGATACATTTTTACGAACCAATGTTTGATAGGTTCATGAGATTTTAAGGTGGATTTATATGAGGGTGTTTAGTTTGACTTGAAGACGATAAGATGTCCAACTTATGTAACCATTCCCTGTATAAAAGGCGAGAGAAACCGTGCACATTTGAAGTTGGTCTGTCTCTGTATGCTGCAATGGCCAGAGCAGCGCAGTGTTAAGCATGCCTAAAAATCCTATATAGTGTTTCTATTGATGGTCGAGATGATTAACCCTTGAAAAGCTCAACCAAAGCTCCCTCGTTGAGACCTAATTTGTAAGAAAAATTCGACAAGGAATAACAATATAAAATCAGATCATGAGGACTGTTATTGAACTGCTTATGTTATTATGTTGCGCTGACAAATTTTCATGTTGCAAAATGTGGGGGATGCAAGGAAGGTGTTCGACGAAATGTCTGAGAGGAATAATGTTGATCGAATGTTAAACGATTTTGGTTGTAAAAGTTTTGTGTTTTTTTGACAGAGTGAAACTAGCTGCTAGATGTGAAAACGAGATAGCAAACCTCGACGGGATTGAATTGAGCAATGTCAATTTCAGCCGCTTTGTTTTTGCTTCAAGCGCTTTGTATTTTTACACAGGCGCTCTGTTTCCTTCAGACGCTCTGTATTTTTATTTAGGCGCTCTATTTCTGAAACAGAACGTCTTATATGGGAAATAAAGCGGCAGAAGAATCATGATCCAAACAGAACGTCAATTAAATATTTGTATTATTTTGGGTTGTTGTTGTGTTGAGTAGAACGAGGATTATCTTCTAACGATAAATATTCCTACAAAGATTCTGATGACGTCGTCGGATTCCGACGAAAATTTCGACAACGTAGTCGGATTCCGGTGAGAGGTTCGACGATGGTGTTGGTGATAGATATGAGATGAAGGAAGTGTAGGGCTTTATATTTAAAATTTGTATGTATTTGGAATTATTATCCCTTGTGTAGTTTTTTGGAATTATTTTCAATTGTTTATAATTTTGGATAAATCACCCATAATATAAAATACGTACATGTTGAAAAATATATAGGACGGAGGGAGTACTTTCTAACTTTGAAATATTTCATTCGTATTCATGAAGTAAACGAATCACACTGAACCTACATCGATGATAGCCCTTACATCTCGGATGGTATAGTTGCGTTTTGAGTTCATTTGTTATCATAAATTTTCATCTTATTCCTATCTTTGGTTTGATTTTACTCCTTTAAAATGTAGATTTGGTTACAATATGATTGTCTTTAATGATAAAACAAATTGAAGATATTTGTTAATGATTTAGTTCAAACCTTTCATATGCTTAATAATAATGATGTTTTTAGTAATCATGTATAAATCAATAAAAAATTAATATATTTAAATCAATAAGATATTGATATTTATATATCTATTAACCAATAAAAAAATAGCATGTGGAGCACTAATCAAAAAAAATTTCTATATTTATATTATATATTTATAAAGATTCATTATACTCATAATCATGATAATTGATGACTAGATTGTTTTGCGATGAATAATCATCAGCACTAGTGTTTGAAACAAATCGCATGTTGACTATCCCATGATAGAGATAGATCCAAAGTTATGTCGGCAGGCCAAAAATATGGGCCAATACAAAGATAGCCATTCATGGCCCATATTGTTAACGGACTCAAAGGCAAGGTGCTGGGCAATGTGGGTTGGATTGGATCACAGAAAAAATGACCAGTTGGTCCATTAGAACTTCAACACCACAAACCAATTGTAAACAAGCAACCAAGATATTTTGTCATAGATAAGGTCTGAAAACAAGGAAAACAACAATGCAACTGAATATGCAAATGTTGGAACACTTCATGATTACGATGATTTTTCTGACAATATTTGTCAAGAGGTAGTGTACATCGAGAAACCCTATTTAATCTTACTACATACTGATATACTCCACTATAGTTTATCGACCACTTTTCATATCGTCGACTGATTTAAAATATGAATCCATGTTTCTCGCTGTGAAATCTGTTTAATTGATATTAATGCAGCTAGCATCATCACAAGAGAGGATTTTTAGGGCTGTTCAAGTTCACATGATCTCTAAAACTCCAGCTAGATAATAAGAGGATGTAGCAGTCCAATGTACTCGCATAGAATCCTAAGCAAAGCAGCACACATGCTCGTGAACTAGCCCGTCATGATCATGTGCCCTAGACATGAAACCCCAAGTCCCTCAAGCCCACACTTCGAAGCCGCATGTTGAATCAGAAACAAATCCAAGTAGTACGATTTGATATTAGTATCATTCTTACAAGTTCGTTTCACACCGTGATCCTTGTATTAGAGACGACCATCACGGTTACCGTCAGGCCAATGAACATAACTTGGACCGTAACGATGAAAAACTCAAAACAAGTTCAACTATAATAGGTATTTTGACAAAATTATTACTATATTTTGGAAGATATGAATAATATCAAAACGTTAAATTTACCTATTATGCTTCAATGATAAATATGTTATATTTTGACAATCATTTTTTTATGAATGGTGAGTATTGATCCAAGTGTGTCTTTTATTTATTTTGGATATTTTAATTATATAAAACACCATCTTCTAGACTAGCTAAAATATGACTTTAGTCATATTTATTGTCAAATATGATCATTCATTTAACTAAAGACATAATTTAATAAAAATAAAATAAATCATTGTAATAAATTATTTTAAAACAATTATTATATTTTGAGAATAACAATGACTTTTGCATTGAACTTACCCTCACGACAACAGAACCAGTTACTGTGAACGTATATATGTGGAGAATATTGAATGTGGTGGACCAGGGAAATCCTTCAAGGGGGTCTCAAAAATCTCCATTTTTTTTTTTCTTCTATTGCTAGCAGTGAAAAGTGACTGCCCTGTTCCACGTGAGCTGAGAGCTGCTTCACCCTCAAAAAGAGAACAAGGAAAAAAAAAAAAAAAACTGTGGAAGCTGGCGAGAGGCCCTCATGGTGACCGAAATGTCTCGCCAACTGGCTCAGCTTGGCTGTCTACTTGTAAGAAAGACTTACAGTTAATAAATGAAATTCAGTGGACTTAATTTGATTAATTAGCTCCACTCCTGTTCTGTCTATCTATGCGAAAGAAGATGACGAAGCATCATTCTATTTTATCTCAAAGATCTTGAGAGATTAGTGAATGAAAACGTATCCACATAATATAATCAGATATAAGATATGAGAAAAGCACTCCTACAAACAGAATATGTAATCTTATCCTTATGTTTATATAAAGAGGTTGTTTTTTGATGTCGTTAGATGTCGAATACTTGATCTTATGGATTGAAAGAAAACGATTTATCATTGAACCAACTCCTCTTAACATCTTGATACACTAGTCAATGCAGGCTTGAAATTGGTCTATAGCAACATTATCCCAACAAAAATGCCTCACAATGCATGTAACGCTTCCGAGGTGTTCTGCAGCAAAAGGCTTTCTTCAACAGAAACAGAAACTAATACTCCAAGTATTTTTATAAGACATAGCTCCAACCCATCGTTCAAGCGCGCAGAAACCAATAGTTCAGCAATGGCTCTGCATTATATTACATTCACTACTAACATGAAGACCAATAGATCAAACAATGATCGACTTTCTGAGTTCATGGAATGATCTAGGATCCATTCTATATATTTGACATTGAGACGAGAATGTACCACACAATAAGAAGACGACCTCTAGTATTTATTTACTACCATAGACACATATCACACACATCAATAGCAAACAACGAAGAAAGCAAACTGAAATGAAAATACGACGGCATATACGATTTCTTCAAAATTGATACGAGTTACCCGCAACGATCGTGAACCTCAGGCCTGCTGCTTGACAGAATCAGTTGGAATCTGACCAGAAGAATCGGTAGATACCACTGCAGGCGGGGAGGTAATGGTTTGGTATGGAGCAGCCAACTGCGGTTGCAAAATCTGATGAGGGTAATATAGCTGTGCCTTTGCCTGATCAGCAGTTTCATAAGCATAAGAACCAGCAGCATCAGATGCAGGAGCGATAGACTGAGATGGTTGATGAATGTGAGAGTAGCCCACAAAATGTTGCTGTTGCTGCTGAGTAAGATGCTGATTTGATGGCACCTGAACATGCGGTGGAGCTCCACCAGCTGCCGTCATGTAAACACCACCAGCCATCTCTGACTTCTGAGCGACCAAATTTCTGGTAGGGTTGTAGGATGCGGACATTGACATCATGGTTGGATTTGGAGGTGCTTGACCCCCGCTAGCGGGCATGACATTAGCTGTATCTGCAAAATTGTATGCTTGAGGCTGCCCAGCAGGCATATAGAACATAGGGTACTGCCCCTGGTGATGGTGAAGCTGGGTATGCTGAGATGCATAAACGGGATAGTAGGTCGAGAAAGGCGACCCCCCAGCTGGAGTAAGATGAGCATACTGTGGAGCAACTTGGATGAACGGCTGCGTTTGCTGCTGCTGCTGCTGCTGCTGTTTATGCTGAAGCAGTTGCTGCTGCTGCTGCTGTTTGTTTTGAAGCAGTTGGTGCTGCTGCTGCTGTTGTTGAAGCAGTTGATGTTGCTGCTGTTGTTGAAGCAGTTGCTGCTGCTGCTGCTGTTGTTGAAGGAACTGATGCTGTTGCTGTTGATGAAGCAGTTGTTGCTTTTGTTGCTGCAGATCATGATGGGAAGCCAAGCCGTAGCTGCTGGTAGGATTCTGCTGCATCTGCACCAGGATTCTCGGTTCCGATACATCAACAGCCTTTGCGTCCACAAGGTCTGTAGCAAGCCTGTTGCCTGAGGCAGGAGTTTGACCACTTGGTTCCTGATAGATCATTGACTTCTGGCGAGACAGAACACCAGAGAGATTGCTATCACTGCATTACATACAACAAGAAGCAAGAGCCCTTGAAAATCAATAAAACGTATATGAAACACAAATTTCACGCAATGCACATTCGATTGCAACAAACAAAAGGGCTTATACTGGTTAAGATCTTGCTCAAAGCACGAGCTGAGAGGTCATATCAAGCTGCTTAGTTCCCTGAGACACATATTCAAAGCTGAGATCACACAAATCAGATCATATCTTTTGGAAACAGGCGTTGTTGATCAAGTAGCAGGTGCCTAATCAGGGAAACGATCGTGATCATTAGCTGATATTGCACACCAGGTACACAAGGCTGAAGGCTCAACTCCACAGCTAAATGAGACTATTCTCATCTAAAACAGCAATTGAATGGTTCCCATAGCAACCAAATTCGACAAGCAAAGCATCAAAAGATGACAACAAGCAGTCAAAACGCAGGAAGAGAAGAGGCTTCCTGCAACAAAAATGAGCATACTGATAATTCACCCCCAAAAGCAATCACAATTCACTTTGGATCCAATCAAAGCCTGAATTGGAATCCTAGGAAATCGAAGATACCTAGCAACCAAATCAGGCGAAGGCAGATCACTGCCGCCACCACCAGCGATCTTCGGTTGGGACTGGGACGACACCATCACCTGCACATTCTGCGCCACAGCCGCCTTCCTATACACCATCGGAACACCCTGATCCGACCTCTCGTCATCCGACACAACTCGATTCACATACTCCTCGCTTCTCGCCCCCACTGCGGCACCATTCACCGGAGCAGGCATCACAACCAGATCATCATCCTGTTTCACTTGCACATCCACACCGACTCTCAATTCCGAAAACTGATCCTCAATTCCCACAATTCTCTGATCCGAAACCCTAACCTCTCCTCTTCCTCCACCATCATCACCACTAACCCTAGCTGGTGCCCCATTCGCATTCGACGGCGACGAAGAAGTCGATCCAAACGAAGAATTCGTCTCGATCATCGGCGAATCCGGCACCGAATGAACATCCTGATAACTATTCCCATTCCCATTCCCATTCTCCCCCGATTTCCCCTTCGATTTCCCCTGATCCGACTCCACAATCACTTTCTCCTCGAGTCCGAGCAAAGAATTCACCGAATTCGGATCCGAAAACCCTCGCCTCAACCCGATCCCGCTCATCCCCGCTCCCAATCCTCCATTCAACGCCTCAACAAACCAATCCCCGTTCTTCGCCGCCTCAACAACCGATCCCGCTCTCTTCGCTGACTCCCCAAACAAGAAGATCCGAAGCCGTCCAGGCCGTACGATCCGATCGTACTCGTCGATCATGTTCTCGAGATCCTCGTCCGTGGAGACCGTGATCAGCGAGTCGAGATCCTCGCACGGGAGCTGGTACTTGAGCGCGAACGGCTTCCCGTCGAGGAGGAGATCGGAGAGGCGGGAGACGAGGGACACGAGCGTTGTGCGGCGGTCGACGACGACGATGCGCGTGTCGCCGCCGACGTAGCAGAGGGACTTGTCGTGTGGTCGAGGGACGATGTGGCCGCCGTAGCTGCACATGAGGCGGAGCTTTGGGGAGGAGTCGTCGGAGATGGTGGTGGAGGAGTCGATGGTGTCGCCGGTGGTGGTGGTTGTTGCGGCGGCGGCGGTGGAAGTGATCGGCGGCGGCGGCTCCATGCTGAGTTGATTTTTTTTTTTGGATTTTTTTTTTGATAATTTGGATTTTTGTGGGGTTTGGGTTTTGGTGAGTGGTGTGATAGGTTGGAGTGGGGACCGGAGATATTTAGTGGAGAGGTGTGTGTGATGTGTGGGGCCACTTTTTTCTCAATGATGATTATGATTATGATTTGTTTAAGTGGTGATTAATTAAATTACAGTGTGGGCATGATGAAGGGAGATGGGGTTCAAGGGGAGGTTAATTTGGAGATTAAAAATGTGTTTATTGATCGTCATGGAACTGATGGAGCTATGTGTTGTTATCATGGTCATTGAGTTTCATCTCATGTTTCTGATAGCAAGTCCAATGGACAGATAAAATGATTGTTATAATCAAAATGATTACATCCTTGAAATTTAAATATAACATGGGATGGTTGAAGTAACATAAGTATATTGTAACAAAATTGCATTATTCATCAACAAAATATAATTACGTATAAATAAAAATAACTATAACGATTAAATCTATTTTGAATTTATAAAATAATCGATAACATTTAATTGAATATCAAATTCAATAATTATCCCAACACAAGGACAAAAAATAATAATGATATCTTTGTTGGAAAAGAGATTCATATGAGTATTATTCTTCTTAATCAATCTACAGGGGAAAAATTGATCAAGGAGTTGACTCTATTAAGTTTGAAATTTGAAAAAAATTCATCTCCTACTACAGAGGATTTGTTGGGAGACTTCTTGTGTATTTATTTATTTTTTCTATTTTACTCTTACAAGAGGGTTTGTGAACTGAAGAAAACACAATCTGTTCAGTCTATCACGCATGACATGGAAACTCTTTCCAAACCTGCGCATCTATATTCTATGCAGTATGTCTCAACGTAGTATATCTAGCAATCGCTAGACAAAATGAATTGGACGCAAGCTACAATCATCACCATTCCACAATCATAAAAAACTATGCATCCATCCAATGCCTTACATCTGTTTTCACGAGCCCACACTAAAACCTTTATTATATCCAATACAAGTCATGAACAAAAGAAGCCAATGCAACCAGGGTAGAAAAGCAAGTCTAATATAATATGGTCATGGCATCACCGTAATGCACTCCTCAGCGAGGATAAACACAACGTCGTATATTTCTACGTAACGTTCAACTCGCAACAAAGGGGCAACAACGACTTCCGAAGAACACAAAATAGATTCCTATCGCGATAAACTACTCTAGCAGTGAAAGATCAGCTGGTCTCAACTGACAGCTCTCGGCTCTTCCGCGGCTTCCATGTCTCCTGCCACGCCTGGTTAAAAAATACGAAAAACAATCCTGTGAGATGTAATCATATAGAGGAGCTTAAGACTGTTTACAGTGTCCAACTATCCTTGCATATGAAGATCAAGATCAGGAGATTCACTTACTAGTAGCTAAGGTACTATGCATCAGAAGATGATTGCTGTCTCTGTGGTGGCTGCGATGGAGGCTGTGGCCATATCCCTGGAGCCATGTACGGATGAGAAGCCTGGCCATATGCCTTTGGGTCCAGCACTGGCGTACCCATCATCATCCCACCCGCTCCGGCTTGGGGAGAGGTCTGAGGTGCCATGTAATAGTACGGGAGGGCATCAGCGGGCCCGCCAACGGACATAGTCCCCCGAGGAATAGTAGCGGCGATCACTTCATCCTTCAGGTCCTCTCTCGGGACAATATCAACTAGAAAATCGAAAATGTCAGTCCTTGTGATAGCTGCAGCTATGTCATTTTTCTGCAGAGTCCTGCGCTTGTTCTCCTCGGTGTGATTCCATGATCGCAAGGTCAGCTCCAAGATGAACATCTCGCATGCCCTAGCGAAAACCACAGGTGCTTCAGCTGATATCATCCTAACATCTTCATCGGCCTTCATGATCTTCTTGATCCTCGCCAAGGGCAAGCTATGGTTTTTAAAATCCGTGACTCTCTTGATCTCTTGATACTGGTCTCGCCAGAAATCCTGCAGCTGTCTCTGGAGGTGCTGCTGCTGTTGAGTGTAGTTCTGCTGATAGTTAAGATGGTGCTGAGCCATCTGGGAACCAGGTGGCTGCACGGCCCCCACAGATGTGACGACCGTGGAGGGTGCAGGCGCCCCTGTCACTTGGTTTTGTTGGTATGCATAAGGCACATGACCTGTGCCGCCTGTTGCTCCCATAGCATGACCTTGCTGATCCATTTTATACTGCATTTGCCAACCAAATGAAATTATTTGAGTTTTGTCTGACTGACTGTCTACATATCAATATACTCATCGACACAACATCGTCAATGATTTAACTGCAAATTGGTAACACTCAAGGGGAAGAAGAATCGAGGGGGAAACTCAAATCAAATCAAATCAAATTGATAACATGCACGAGAACTCAGGTATGGCACCATACAAAGGACCAATCAGTTAGAAAGAGGATTCCAACTAAAGTGATAACACTCAAATCACGAGGATCATGTACAGAGAACTCACTTATGGTTAATAAGGTAGATGAGGACGTGAACTTATCCCTCATGGTAAGATAATCAAATATCTCCCCGGTTCACGAGTCATGACCATAACCATCACCTACTCATTCAAGTCCTACAAGGGACGACCACATGAATCCTCTCCCGTCTTATATCGCAGAAAAGGTCCATCCCAACGAGTTGCTGCATGTCATTATCCTTTCCTATGACCTCAATGACTATCGCATAAATGAAAGTTCTCTTCAATCTAGTCAAATACTCTGCCCAAAGATTTCTATCGTTCTTACTATTTTCAAGGTCACCACACACTCCCGCACTACCATCACATCCTTGACATCTACTATTATTTAGGCAATTAGGCCACGGTTCTTTTTTGCAAGCATTGTTCAGACGGGGCGGAATCCCAATAAAACATTTATAGCATAATAGAAGATCATCATTTTGATGCAAAAAAGTGATCATTTTGGAACACTTTTAGATAATAATATTAAAATCACAAGGTAACTACTTGAACATTGGGTATTATTAGGAGACCTGACCAAATGGCGAAAGCAACCCAACTCCCTCCTTGTCATGCTACAGGATGCTCACAGTACGAGTGTATTTTCTTGGTAACAAGAGAAAATACTTCTATTCATTTGGGTTGCAATCAAAGTAGCAAAGCTATCATCAGGGCATAAACAATGTATCAACAGACTATTAACAATGAGAGCAAAGAAGCAAACTCTATGATGGGAAGAGCTCTTAGAGCAAAATGAAGAGCATTAATATCGATTGCTTTATAGTCATTTTACCTAGAGAAAAAGGGATCCATCTGTTCAGATGAAACATTACATCAACAGGTTAGGGTAAAGCAGATCCTGACTTATTGATAGTGTCAGAATATCACTCAAACTTACAAAATAAGGTTGCCTGATAAACTGTATCCTCGGACTTTGAAGAGTTTAAGAGGTAACAGCAGGAAAGTGGTGTTTACGATAATATCGTAGAACATGACCCATCCAAAAAAAAAATAAAAAAAAATCGTGTCACCGAGGCATCAACACCTTAAAGCTACAGCCTACAAGTGCAAGTTGGATGTCCATGATGGATAGCTATAAAAGCCTCCATAAGACAGGAGCAATGGCAGATCAATTCAGGTTAGAAGGGTACCATAGAAGGCCGCAGAAAACTCGGAAGGTATACTCCTCTCAGTCGATTCCTAGTTCAGCTAATACCAGAATTAATTTTTAATTCTATTCTTTATAAGAGACCATAACCTTTAAGCTGTAAAGTTCTAATTATTAAAGGGGAAAAAAAAAAGCTGAGGCAACATGCTAATAAAAAATAAGTAACAGATGGATACCAACTTTAGTCCAAGACTCCAAATAACTGACTTTGGGTTCTTATCATTTTAGAATTTCTATTTATTTCAAATCAACCCTGCCTAGCTAACGGGAGTCTGCCATCCCATCCTTAATATTGTACGCCTTTACATGAAAACTCAAGCTATCAGGCCTAATATACAAATAATCAACTCGGGCCGAGCACAAATATTATGACCTTACTAGCCTTACAAAGATTCTATCATTCTACTGAAGTTCTCCATGTGTAACACCACAACAAAGCATTAAGGCATAATCAGCAGAAACCTTGAGCATCACCTCGTGAAAAAAGGACGCAATACAGTGGATTCACAACCCAAACATATAAAAATCAGCAATCCATCCCACAAAGAGGAAATGTAGAAAAAAAAACTTAAGCACTTGAAAGAAAAATTGATACCCTTGAAGAGGAAAAAGATGCATTCTAACCTCATGAAGCCAACTAGAAAGAGATAGTTGCCTTTCATTGAGTCTAAGTAAAACACAAATCTTTCACAATAAATTAGCGGTTCCCTATTGCTTCTCACATGCTATTTCAGTTCAGGTACGCAAATGAATTTATGAACTTCAAGTACTACACCTTTACAGGTAGCATCTCATGGCTTTGTCCCTCTCAGTGCAATACCTTCTCATACCTACTCCTTTCCAGATTAACTACTTTCGACGTGAAAGTTGTCACAGAAAAATTATAGAAAAGATAAGCAATTCAAGTATATCTAAGAAAACAACCTTTACCCGAAATGAGTAAAAAGAACATAAAGGAGTAAGAATTGCCTACCATCACTTTCTAATGATTGTTGGGAAACTCTATCTGATCCATTGATTTCGGATAATTATCACCATAACAAGTGGGAATAACAAAAAATGAGACGGTAAGTCAAGTTTCCAAGCGATCACGGAAAAATACCAGACTGAAAGTAAGCTTATTTTTTAAAAGCAATCATCTGTAACAATTCACTTCCCTTGAAATCAATCCGCTACCAAACTCACCAACTGAGCAAATCATTAACAAGAATATTTTTTTTTGCGAAATCCATCAAAATTAACGGATTAATCAATCATCTTGGCTGACAAATCAAACAAAAGGATAAAGAAAAGTAATAAAAATATTAGAAAACGAATCCGTTCACGAGATGAACACCATGCAAAATAGCACAAACAATTCCCTTGTAGGAACCCTAATCTACCAACATCAATCCATGCAACAACAAAAACAAAAACACAAAAGGGCAGATTAAAAAAACCCCAAATTACCTAATTTCGCCGAGCCAAATCCGATATCCAATCGAACCCACTAGCTCACAAATCCAATTATCCACCTACAAAAACACAAAAGGGCAACAATCAAAACCCGAAGTTTTCAACAATCAATAACTTAAAACCGCAAAAAAAAAATCAATCAAATAAAAATCAACACAAGAAAACCCTTTGGGTACTCTATTTTCAATTGGGTATTTGATCCTACAAATCAGGGCATGAACAAAATAGAAGATCAACGAAACTAAAAAGAGAAACTTTTTGTTGTTGTTTTATTTGGGAAAGTGAAAGGAAGTGGAGAGTACCAGCAGCAGAGCAGAGAACGAAAGGGGACGGAATTGAATCGAATCGGGTTTCTCTCTGATTTCGATGTGCGATTGGAGGAGATGAGGAAAGGGGAAAGGGAAAGGGAAAGGGAACAAAGGTGAAAAATGAACAAGTTTCGGTTGTTTCTTGAGGGTATATATCAGGAGAAATTTATTCTTTAATGTTTTTTTTCAAAAAAAAATACAAAAATAATCTTTTCTTTTTTGTGATAAACAATCAAGTGACGCTATATTATGTGACATCATAATGTATATTTTTAATAAACTTAAATAATTTAAAAAAAACATGATAAAATAATTTTATTTCATTTTTTTTGGATATAAAATGCCTTATCGAAGATGTATTTTCGTCATGTGATTAGAACATCTGTTGAGATGATTAAACATATCAAAATACAGATTCGATCAGTTGTCCTGAGTTTCGATAGATGTCAATCTCAGTCGTGGAAATATCAAGTTGTATTGGCACGGCGCACAAGTAGCGCAGCTTGTGTTCCGTGATCATGTTCATAGGCAAGAAGAGACCCTCTTCAGTTCTCTGCATTTCTCGCCTGAGTTTTGCAACTGGCTAATTCAAGTCCATCGATAGCAGAACTTGAAGATCGAGTAGACACTTGCATAGCTAGCATGTGGTAAAGCTTTCATGCATGGCGCATAATTTGCGAAGACTTTGCCCAGATTCATCGGACCATTCAAAATCATTATCAAAAGCCAACAACAGATGAGAAGTTTCATCGGAACAGAACGAACGTAACACAGGTTTCTACTACATAGTCAAAAGAACCAAGAAGAACAAATAAGAGTAACATTAGACACAACTACTTGCATTACAGTTACAACGCTTAATTCGCAAAAAGAACCAAGAAGAACAAATAAGAGTAACATTAGACACAACTACTTGCATTACAGTTACAACGCTTAATTCACAAAAAAATGTTGCTCTAGGAAACCTAAGCTATTTCAAATACTACTAATCATTATTGATCATCATCATGAAATTCAAATTCATCAAATGATCACACGACACCAGCACTTCTTTTCTGAGCACAGCTTCAATCATAGGTTCATGGTCACACCCTCCTCCACCTAACTAAACAGCTTTTATCAGCATAAGCACCAGCAGACAGACTCATCTGATCTCCGAAATCCAAATGGGGGGTTGCCTTAATCACTTGCCTCTGTCAATCGATCCAAGAAGTTCGAGACATGTCTCATTGCAGGTCTCCTGTCGGAGTTGATGTTCACACAAGCCATAGCGATCTTAAGTACAGCCACAATCTCATCCTCCTTTTCATCTGCCTCTTGAACTATCGCCGGATCTAAGACATCTTCAAGCGGCTTCTTATCTTCGATGCAATGCTCAATCCACTGCACAAGGTCCATTTCTGATGGGCCGACTTGGACCAATGGTGACCTCCCTGAGATCAACTCCAACAAGATCACCCCATAGGAGTACACATCCCATTTCTGAGACGGCTTCACCGCCTTCAAGGTTTCAGGAGCTTGGTAATATGATGATGTTGCTTTCATGGGAGAGGCACTCGCGACTTCTGATGGCACTCCGGTCATTGGCTTTTGTGAGGCCGGCTTCTCAGAGATCATTCTACTAGATTGTAGGGTAGGTGTGCCTCCGGCAATAGTGGCGAGGCGACTAAGTCCAAAGTCTGCTATCTTGGCTTCCATGTTCCGCCCAAGTAGTATGTTGTTCGGCTTCAAGTCTCCATGGACATACTTTTTGGGGCTGAATTCATGCAAGTAAACCAGTCCCTTGGCAATCCCTTTCATGATCTTCAGCCGCTCGGGCCATGACAGAGCTCTGAAGGATGTCATCCCAGGCTTTCCTGTAGACATGAATCATAACAAACACAAAAAAAAGATGAAAGTTAGACTTGATAAACAACGAACTCGATTATCCAGATTCGAGGTATCCAAAAATTTAAAGGGTTGTTTGATATTGCTACTCAAATCTCTGAAAACCAAAACCAATAATAGAAATAAAAAATCAATATCGAAAAACGAAATCACTTTATAAAATAAAATGATTTTTTTTATAAATGATTTTTTTGTAAAGGGGATATTGGATATTGTATTCTGATGAAATAAGAAACAGAAATTAAAAACCATTTTTTTTAGTTTTATGTTTCTGTTTCATCCGAATCAGAAATAAACACTTCAGTTTCATCCGCCACTTGAAATGAAAAAGAGGTGTGCGGCTCTTACCGTGTAAAGCAAAAGAGAGGTTTCCATTAGGCACATATTCGTACACAAGGAGCTTCTCATCAACGGACCAGTAATATGCTCTTAAAGTGACAATGTTGGGGTGCCTGAGCTTCCCGATTGCTTGAACTTCTGTCTGAAATTCCTTCAGTCGTTGAGAGCCTCCTTCCCCGAGTCTCCTAACAGCTAAGGAAATCCCATCCTCGAGAACCACCTTGTACACGATACCAATTCCACTCTTGCCAAGTACAAAAGCCGATGCTTTAAGAAGCTCATCTAGATCAAAGGCCACTTGTGTATCCAATGCCACAAGGTCAGACTGTTCTACATGTTCTGATACCGTCTCAGACTCATCTTTCCTAAAGCACAGGCACTCCTTCCCGCCGTTTCTTCCTTTATCACCACCAGCCCCGGTGCCATCCTTCCTTCTAGATGGGCAAACCCTCATGTAGCAGTAAGCAAACACCAAACCGATAAGACAGATCCCGACTATATCACAAGCAACAATGATTATCACAATGTTTCTACTCAACCTACTCCTATTATTATTCCCAACGTTATCACCATCACCCTGTGGCTGGTACCCCGGCACATAAGGTAAGGAGGAGGGAGAATCAGCACCGGGTGACTGACACAGGTTCTTCAGCGGAGGGCCACAGAGCCCTTGGTTTCCGATAAATGCAGTCGGACCTCGGTTCATCAAGGCGCCATTTTGTGGAATAGGTCCACTCAGATTGTTATACGTGAGATCAATATAGACCTTCTCAGGAAGATTACCAAGACTAGCAGGAATCGAACCAGTGAACAAATTGTGTGACAAATCCACGGTCCCTTGTAAATTCGACAGGTTACCCAAGTCGCCGGGAACCGAACCATTGAATCTATTATAAGAAAGATCAAGCCTTTGCAACAGCACCAAGCTAGTCCCAATCCCACCAGGCAAAGGTCCAGTGAAACCATTCCTACTGAGAAAAAGAGTCCTCAATCTCTTACACTGGAGAATCGAATCCGGCAACGACCCATTAAACGAATTCACAGACAAATCCAAATTCTGCAAGTACTTCAACAACCCAATCTCGGAAGGCAAAGACCCAGAAAACAGATTCCCATAAAGCACCAAACTTTGAAGCCCTTGAGCTTGAAATAGCTCAACAGGGAGTGACCCAAATAGCCTATTGCTCCTCAGATTCACATGCCTGAGCTGGGATAATGACCCAATTGCAGGAGACACAAACCCTGAAAGCTTCTTATTTGGAATACTAACAGACACAACTCTCTGATCCTTGCAAGTTATCCCACTCCACAAACAAGGGTTTTCATCAGTGTAGTTCCAGTTGCTCAAAGACTCTAATGGGTCTTGAGAAATTGACTGCTTGAATGAAAGAAGAGCTGAGCCTTCCTCATTGAGAGAACCCACAAAGGATGTGGACCCAAAGAGCAAGACACATAGCAAAAACAGCAAGTGAAGCATCATCCTCATGCTAATGTGACTTACCAGGAAGCTGCTGGTGCTGGTTTTGTGCACAAAAGGGAATTCAGCTAGAAATAAGGAGACGAGAGGATTTTTGTGGAAGGTGTTTTGAGTGTGGTGAGTGAAATGTAGAAGAGGAAAGTGATGGTGGGTTAGGGAAAAGTTGCTCTAGTACATCAACATGGAAGGGTGTGGGGAAGATGGAAATTCTGCTCCATTGGGAGCTCTAGTGTGTGGAATGGTATCTTCTCGTGTCCTTTCTTTGTTTATTGGGGTGGATGGAGTACTGCTACATTATTAAATCAATTGTTTTGCCGTTTGTGGTTACTGAAATTAATGTCGTGTTTTTAACAGGATAGTCTATGATTTGAGAAATAGAACGACAATCGACTCGTTAGATTGGTAACTACAGTGCATATGTTATTGGTATTGTTTTGAGTACAACGACTTAGAGATCTAGCGAAGTAGTTCATGTTTTTGAAGAGATTGTTGAATCAAATAGGATACAAAATTTCTAACAAGACCCAGCAGTGCCGGAGAGTTCTACAAAGAATCTCCCATTCACACTTAGTTCCGTATACTTGGGTTAAGTTCTTCCCAAATACAACAAGCCTTTAGTACATGGTGGACTTGGAGAATGGGCCCTGGATCATTCTATAGGTCGCTCTCCCAGGGTCCGGACAACCAAATTGTTTTTTATGGTCCGATATCGTTCAGTTTCGATCCTGTCGATAACGTTGGGAATTATTTGCTCACTCCTATCCTATCCTCGATCAAATGTTTGGGCAGAGGTAGATCATAGTAACACTACATCATATTATGAATACTCCGTACAATATACTTTCTCATGAACAACCATACCTTTTAACCCAGAACAAAATCAAATGCACAAGAAATTAATCGTCTTCTATTAGAGAGAAAGAAATCTTTCCATGTAAAATGGGATACTTTCCTTTCCTACCAGAGAGATTTATTAACCTCAAACAAGTAACGTGCACTCAAATTTCTCCAAAAGATGGGCGCAAATTACCAGTTGGGTGATGGCACATTGATCTCCTTTGCCCATAATCTGCACATCATCCCCTTTGTCCATATTTTTGCATCAAGTGTATGAAAGAACTACAATAACAGGGGCAATCCAGGAACTTTGAATATGATCGATCGACATAGGCTGGTAGTGCCATGAAAAAAAAAGGGTTATGGGCAGATATAATTCAGAGGAATTGGTAGGTCGCCAATCCATGGTTGAACTTTGGAGTGTAGAGATATTTAATGAGAAGAAGGTTATCAAATTGGGCAAGAAAAAAATTCATAGTAGTATCAATTTCACTCCGATTTCACCCTAATTTGAAAAAAGCGAAGAATGATTAGAAGGCTAATGTGTAACGATGTTATGTCGAACATTTTTTCATGCGTGGTCCAAATGTGTGATGTTTCGTATACATACTGTACAAACATTATTAAGTACATAGACTAGTTATCACAATAAATATACGGCACCATTTAATCGAGAGTGATCCGAGTAATCTACGCATTTCACCATGTTTTTTCCCTGAAGTTGGTCCTCCATCTAATTGAGCTGCATGTTATTTGCCTAAAACAAAGGGATATCGTTGATGCTTAATATTATGGGTAAAGAAAATTTGAGGTTAGCACCACACATTAAATGATAAGTCCCTTTAGAATTTGATGCAATCGTTTACATTTAATCATTAAAAATAAATGATCAAAATTAAATCAAATTGAATTAAAAGAAAATAAGAAACAAAGAAGGAAGGAAAAAAAATAAAAAAAATGACACCCAATTGCAATCGTCGCTTCGAAGCCCTTGAGCATCTCCATCAAATTGGAGGAACCCCTCAATTTTGATCCTGCAACAAAGTCGACGGCTTTGACTGTCTCTGTCGTTGTCGGCTTCGATTCTTTCAGTCAGCTTCGAATTCACTTCATCATCGTTGGCTTGATTTCAATAGTCGGCTTCAGTTCCCTTTCGTCGTCGTCAGATTCAATTCTTCTTGTGAAGGAGACGCCTAGACGGTTTCCTGGGAAGCGGGATCCATGGCTTTTCTTTTCTTTCTTTCAGTCTAGTTTTATCGTGATCCTTTATTTTTCTTTATTAAATCTGGACGTTTGCATCAAGCTTAACATTACATAAGTTGATTTGATGTTAACATCAAATTTTCTTTCCCCTAAAAGGTATTAGGAATACTAAGAGACTCTGATAGAGTCTGCTTTGACCATGTAACTTCTCCATTTTCATGTTATGTGTTTTGTGAGAAGTATTTTGCCACATTTGAAAAGTGGTTATAAACGTGTGACAGGTATGTCGGTCCACCTAGATTTTTCGTTTAGTGGATTAAGTCTGAAGGGGACATTACATTTTACTTATGCTATGATGTCCTATCTTCAATTTTCAAACCAAACCATAATAGTAGTATAATTCAGGGAGCAAGACCCTGCTGTGAGTTGTCTAATGAGAGAATATCCAACGATGCTAAAAGAACAAGAGACAAAATTCTTTTTTTTTCTGTTTTATTTGACGGTGTCAGCCTTTGATTGATATTAAGTACGGTCGATGTCTGAAAACAACAACAAATGATCCAAATCCATAATTTAGTATCAAAAATTATGGTTTTTTTTTTCTGAAAAAAAATTAATTTTATTTATCGTAAAATATGAATAGTTTAACATGAATGCAGCCATAATCAACTGAACTGTTCGTACTCAAAACTTGAGCTAGAGTTCAAAGACCTAAAAGAAGCAAAGAAGGTAAAACATTGGAACTTGTGTCGTTTTGTTCGATTAATTCATACTACTAAGATCAAATAAGTAACCCATATTTAAAATATTTCAATCTGAAAACGTTCATTTCACTACATTGGACTCATCATAACTCACGAGAATCAAAAGGTCGATCGTTGGTGGGAGCAGCATCTCTTTTAAGCTCTAATTTACTAATTTTGTAGAAGAGACTCCGATGAAAAAATGGATGCAAAATGAAAAAACATTCTTTGATCCATGTTTGCATGAACTTGACAGCCACGAGCAAATGAACAACATTATGATAGATGAGCCTACAAGAAATGGCCCCTCTCCCTTAATTCCATAACTAAAATAATAGGGTCGTCATTGGTATAATTCTCTTGCTACAAACAATAGAGTATAGGCAATGATAACAGATCATAATCACATTTGTCATTTTCATATCAGATATTCTAAAATTTTTGTTTAATTTTTTACTATTTAATATAATTTATTATATTCTATTTACATCCATTACGTCTATTATAACGTTCCGATTTCCACGTTAGATGATATGTAGGAGTTTTGCTGTCACGGATTAAATCCGTGACAAGATCAAATAAATCAAATGGGTTTAGAAATATATAAATCAAAGGAATATATATACAGTAGTCACATTAATAGTTTATAATTTAGAATACCTATTTAAGTTACACCATTGATACAAAAGTAGTACATATCAAATGTTACATTAGACAAAATAGGAATCTGATCTGATATGATATCCAAAAACATGTGAGATTATCTACATGAATGGAAGCTCGCACTATGACTCTTCGGGGGCAAATGAGGGCATATCTACAAATAAAACACATAATCGTGAGTGAAAGGAGCTCAACAACCTAACATGTATGGATTTCATTTACAGGGGACTTCCGCTAACGGTTATGACAACCGCCGAAAGTCCCTAAAAATATTTTGATAATATAATAAAAAACTATAAGTGTCACATCAAACAGTATTGTTTTATAACATTTTATACGTTTTCGTATCACTTTTAAGAGTCTTACTTTTGCATTTGCTTATGGATTTGTGACTCAAATCGAAAGACAAACTTCAAGGATACAAACGACTTAGAGTACAGAGATAGAATGTCAATCGTCGATCAGGCTACACATGTTGTCACATTTTATTATCATTCGATCCAATACCTCGCATCTTTCATACGCTGCACCTCTTATGCCTTTCAATGCGGCTTGCAAAACCGTCATTGAGAAAGGGACCTCCCTACAGAGAGTCACCCGATGACTCTATCACCAACGGTCTCAGTGTCGTTGCATGCATGCGAAGAGGATGAGTACGCTGTCCATCGCTCCCTAACTAACCCTCACCCGTGATGATGACTCAAAGAATAAACACCGGAGTCCACTGACTTAAACCAAAGTCACCGAGACTATTCAAAAAAAAAAAAAAAAACGATTGATCTCTATGGATCCAAGAAGGGACGTCAAGGTCGACCTTCGCAGTTTAAGGACACAATGTGTGTTATTTCATTCGTTTTTCATTAATTCACATCTCATAATTAGTGCAACTAAGGTCTACATCCTCGTGTCCATTTTATTTAACGATTTAAGGATCGCTTTCATTTATTTATGCGAAAGGGTATTTATATTACGATGGTGCATATTCTAGAATATTCCAAATAACTCAACAAACATGAACAACATCCACCCTTGATCCCGATCCCCACATCAAGGTATGATATAATGTAACGCCCTCGACTTTCCGCGCCGGAAGACACGTGAGCGTTATGCCATCACGGACCCGATCCATGACAAAGCCAAACAAACCGAATGGGTTTCAGGGGTACAACAGTCAAGGAACTATGAATAGTAACCGAATTCATAGCTTACAGTCCCAAATATCTGTTTAGTACAACATTAATGCGAAACCTATGCAGATCGTTTATTACATTTAAACGATATAAACATCTGATCTGCCATAATATCCAAAGTACATGGAATCATCTATATATACAAATAAACTCTCTCTAGGAGCCTTTAGGTGCTGCTGGGGGCATGCCTGGAAATGAAAAATATAACCGTGAACTAATGAAACTCAACAACCTCAGGTGTATGAATCCCAATTACAGGGAACTTCCGGTAACGGCTATGACGACCGCCGAAAATTCCTAAAATATTTTTATATATATAAGAAAATATGGGCGCCATATCACACAACATTATTTCTCATTTCTTTACATGGCTTTGTATTGCTTTAAGAGTCATTCCTTTCTTTTGCAGGTAATTAGACGACTCAAAAGCAACGACGACTCCAAGGATGACTCGGAGTACAGAGTTAAGATAAAGTGTCAATCGTCAGCCGGGTTACCCAATAGATTCTATTTTCGCACCTGCTTACCCTGTGCGTCGCCTTGCACGTCTTGTGCGCATTCAATGAGGTATCGTTTGTCTGCACTGAGATAATTTGGGCCTCCCTGCAGAGAACAACCCGTGGCCCCGCCACATCGCTGACAGTCCCTCCCTGCAGAAGCCTCTGCATGCATGTAAAGAGGATAGGGGATGCCCATCCTCTGCAGAGAGCAACCCGTGGCCCCGTCATATCCTTTATGGTAATGACAATCATATGTATCATTATTAAGCAATGAAAAGTCGGAGCGTTACAGTATCTCACTGCAGAAGACCCTAGGCTCCGGTTTGACCGATCCACTTTCACGGATGTCCCTTTTGCTAATATTGAATAAAGCTTATTTATGAAATTGAACAAATCTCGTCAAGGGCACAATTATAAAATTGAGGGTATCTATTATCTGTCGTCTCTGTTTGATTGATATGATGATAAATATAATAAAGTCTTGAATGAACTTTTGAGTGCAGCAGTGCGTGAGACTTGGATTACGGACATGTCATGTCACAGTGTTACTGTCTCAGTTTGTTTGATATGGAGGTCTTGACGGTCATTATCATGAAGGGTATGATGATAGTAAATGACGTTGATAATGTGTGGAGTGTTGATGGACGCGTGATTTCGAGCGTTGTTACGTGGTGTTAAGTGTGCTTATGCGACTAAGATGAATCACTCGTATGCTTGTGATGATAGTTGTGAATGCCAGATTGGCATGATAATTTCAGAGTACTGGAACAAAGGATCAAAGTGATCATTTTCTCTTTTTTTTCTTACTTTCTTCTCTCGTGTAGTCTCTAATAAAGGGACCAACACGTTATTGAGCTCCTATAGCTCACGATTATTATTTTTCTATGTCTTTCTTCTTCTTTTTGTTACAGAAGAAAGACTTAAAGTAAAAGTGTGACATAAGATTTGATGCTAAATGCAGCTTATGTGTGAAAGATACTGTGATCTTAAAAAGAGATGTAAATTCCGCTGCTAAGGTGATATTCTGAGATATGATTGAGTGCATCAAATGTTTCTAAACTAAAGATATAGAAGTGAACTTAGCTTAATTCTTATGACTAAATCAGGAAGTATAATTTTTGCTTACCTAAGACGTTGGGCCCAACGACTGTGACATCATATGTATCATTAATAAGTAATAAAAAATCATGATATTACACTATCGCTCAAGATCGTCCTGACTGTCGTCCTTCCTATTCATGGCGTCCCTGGGATCGTCTGTGGCTTCCTGGTGGTTGTCGTTAGTGGTCGGAGGGAGGACGAACGGTGCAGGGTTACGTGGTGGTCACGCGGTCACACGGCTGTGGAGGGAGGCTTTGGCTGTCCCGGTTGTTTTCATGGTGAATGACGACGTCCCAGTGGTGTTCAGATGATGGCTATGGCGTTAGTAGTGACGATGATGGAGATGAAGAGAGGGTGACGATGGAGGTAAATCGATGATGGTGGCGAGGCTGTGATGATGGTGAGGAAAAATGGTGAAGACGTTGGGTTTGGTGGTGGCTTGACGAGAGGGAGAGCTGAGAGCTTAGGGATGAAAATGGTGATGAGAATATGAGAGAGAGTGAGAGAGAGAGTGAGAGAGAGAGCTGATATGATGGAGAGAAAAGAAGCAGGCGACGGGGTGTGTTTGTTGGAGAATGTGCAAACATTGGAAGATATCTCATTTTCTCCCATGTCTCATTCAGTCTGTTATTTACCTGCATTTCGTGATATCGACTTATGGATAATTTATCCGAGTCGATATAATTATCCCAAAATTTTCAATATCGCATCTCATTTAATAAATCAATATTTATGGGATTAAAATCGTTAGCCATAACCCGCAATATTTATAACGTTATTCGTTCATAATATTTATTGACGCGTTCATTTATAACGTTACGACGTTATTTGTTCAAAATATTTATTTGCGCATTCATTTAATTATCCCAAATATTTCAACATTATATTTGATTTAATAATAAAATCTTCAGGGTTAAATCCGTAACCCTTAAGCGCGACTATTTTAGATTTCGTAACGTTCATTATTTCTAACCTTCTGTATAACGTTCATATTTAACATCTTCTATTCATGCATTATTTAAATACGTATCGTATGTATATTTTATATTTATTTTAATTCATAAAATTTTCGGATATTACACCTATAAAAAATACTAAGAGAGTATTTCTCATTTATAATTTTTACACATATTCTAACATATTTTTTCAACATCATTTTATTAATGTTTTTTATACATATAATTTTTTTTATAGAATTTTTATTTTAAAGAATCTGATATGAATATTCTAATCATTGGTACATGTCGCAAAACATATATCCCTTGCTGATTAAACTACATATGCTCCTGTGCGTGACTAGGACACACCACTTTCGGAAATCCCAAATCAACAATAACCATCTAGTTAATCACGACATCAACATGATTTGAGGAGGACAAATTATATATAATCAAAAATCCCAAATCAACAATAACCACCTAATTAATCACGACATTAATATGATTTGAAAAGAATAAATTATACATAATCTTTCTTCAATCATGAAAAAAAATAAAAGTAAAATATTGTTTTCTGGTGCATCAGATATCGCAAATCCGAATGAGAAAATCCAGCCATACAGGAGTACACCACTAGCCATTTCACACCTGGAAGCAGACTTGGCCCTCGATCCTCGCCCTCAAATTTCGACCAATCATATGGGACGCATTTCCTGACAAATCCCAAATTGTAACGTTGATCTTTCTGTTTCAATTTTTCTCCCAACGTAAACTCTCCACCATCGATCACATGTAATGGTAACTTTTTTTTCACACTCGTAAACCCCAAATTCATACGAACTTACAGTATCAATAGCACTAAATCGCTGTCGATGGAGGGCAAACTCGTCAATTGGAATATGGGGATGGTGAAAATGAAATCTGAATCCTCTTTGACCATGAAAGGTAAACTTTGTAACTGTCCTTCACATTTGTGACAAGAAAATTACAGGAACTGTGAAATTAATACAGTAATAATGCATTAGAAAAAGATTCAACCGTAGATTTTTTTTCCTTTTGCATTGAATTTTCAGTGGATCCAAATAACAAAAGATCCTTCAAGGATAAAGCTTCAACCAGAGAAAGGTGATACAAGTGTTTAAGAACAATTCAATACATTAAAGTTGAAGTGAAAATCAAAGAAATCATAAATACTCTCACTTTGTAAAAAACATTGATTTTTCTTATTCTTACCGTCATTGTCATTTTGATTGTCCGAAAAAAAAAAAACTATATAATACTTAAGATCATATATTTATACAAACCCATCAATTTTGCAGATTATGGATTTGCATCATTTTTTCTCTTTTTTTGATTTATCTGTCCAAAAATAAATATAATATTTGAGTTTATATTTATTAAGTATATGTTTTAAGAATTTTATTTTTTATTTTAATGATACAATCAAATTATCTTAATAGCCCATAATCGAATTACATAACTTATTTTATGATAATTGAATAAAGAATGATTTTGATCATCACCTTAATCATACTTAAAACCTTACACGGATAAATTCACACAATAAAAATGAGGAGCATACGATAATCCTTTGCCCCATCCGAGGCCCCCACTTGCCCTCATCATCAACACCATCACAACCCACCCATCCCTCTCATTATATTTAAAATAACATCTCTCCGCCTCTTCACATTTCTCTCGCTTTTCTCCTCCTCCATCGCCTCGCTTTCCATCATCCGCATCATCTCAATCTTCTCCATTTCTCTCCTCGTTTCATCCATTTCTCGCTTCAATTGATACTTTGAGCAAAGGATCAATTGATATCAATCCTTTTTCACATCGTCGAATTCCAGCTTTCCTTGTTGTTTTCAGTTTTTTTGATTTTCGCTTCCGTGCTTTTGGTTGAAGTTCTCGTGCCGTTTCCGCAATCGTTTCGGTTTCGTGCCGATTCGATTCAACTCGATTCCAACTCCGTTTCGTGTTTTTTTTGTTCCTTCTTCGATTTTTCGCATTTTTCGAAGTAGTAGTTGTTGTTGTGTTGAGGAGACTTGTGGTGGTTGTTGAAGTTTGTGGTTCTGTGTGTTGATTTTGGTGGAGGAAGATGTTGAGCGCCGGATTGCAGTTGAATCGGAGCCGAGGAGATAACCGATTCTACAATCCGGCAAAAGCGAGGCGGAATCTGTACCAGAATCACCACCACCAGCAGCAGCAACAGAATCAGAAGAGCCGACTTGCTCCAACTGATTCCGCCACCGTCATCGTTGAACGCGGCGAAGACAAGTCTAACAACAAGTCTGCGGCGAAGGAGGAGGAGGAGGAGGATGAGAAGAAGAAGAAGGTGAAGGAGCCGGCGAGGCCGGTTCCAGCTTGGGAACCGCCGGCGGACCCCTCGCTTTGTAACCTGGAGCGGTTCATCGCTTCCATCACGCCATCGGTCAATGCTCAGTATCTCTCTAAGGTGAAAAGAAATCAAATCCTCCTTTTCTTGATCATGATCTTGCTTGATAGTTGTGTGATTTATGAGTTTTAAGTGGATGTGAGTTCTGATTTGCTGCGGTTTGTTGTTGATTCGCTGTAGACGACGATGAGGGGTTTGAGGACCTGTGATGTGGAGTACCAGCCGTATTTTGTGCTGGGAGAACTGTGGGAGTCGTTCAGGGAGTGGAGTGCATATGGAGCTGGTGTGCCGATCGTGTTGGATGGATGTGATTCCATCGTGCAGTATTATGTTCCTTATTTATCCGCGATGCAGATATATGTCGACGCTTCCAAATCTTCTGTGAAATTGAGGTATTTCTTTCGATCGTGGTATCTGATTGGCGTGTCATCAGCTCTCATGTTTTAAATATGTTGAGAATCTGGTTTCGGATTTGTTTAGCATGATCGAACGATGTTTTAGGTTATAAGCGATTCTGTGATATAATTTTGTTATCGAGGTTTAGAAAAATTCGATGAAGGAGCTGGTCTATTGATACCTATGTTCAGTTATCTTTTGGTTTTGTCTATTGTTACCTATGTTCAGTTATCTTTTGGTTTTGTCTTGTTTAGTAAGTTGTGTGCTATTTGGTATACTACTTGGGGAAGAAGACCTATGAACCCTGCTGTAGCTGCTTGAGTGCTAGCAATAGAAGATGGATTAGATTTCAGTCGTTGTCCGTCATCTGCTCTAAATTTTTGGGTTCCTATGCTAATGTTAACATGGTATTTGCTCCTATAGGATAGAGTTCAACACTTATTCCCAACAACCACCTTCAGTAAGCTGCATTAGATGCCTGCTTTAATTAATTTATCTCTAAAATCTTATCATGAATTGTTTCCATATCCTGAGTGGTGAGTTCTCATTCATATGTCTATGCCAAATGCTGACTGTGGATACACTTCTATAATTTTCTTACATCTATTGATGAACTACAGATGCATTGTAAGTGTCACCATGTTTGATGTGATCCAGAGCTGCTGCCCAAACTTTGCTTTTGTTTCTACCATTCAACGTACTATATTTCAATAGACCACAATAGTTATTGTATGTAATCCTGTGGCATGAATGCTTGTCTTAACCTGGCAAGCTGTGTTAGAATTGTTTATTTCCATAAATAGGCTTTTCGTATTTTATTCCGCTATAAATTTTTTCCAAGTTTTCTTTAGGACTTGATTTCTTCAGATGCCGACCTTGAATCTAATGTCCAAACAAAATTTAGGCGCCTTGCATAATTACTGTTTCCTTCATTTTGATCAAGTTAGGGGCGTGTTAGAGGGAAAAAAAGGTCTTGGGAAAGGGGGTAAAGAAAAAAAAAAACCGAGTCCGGTTGATATTAATTTTATTCTAGTTCATTTATGCACACTTAACTTCATTACATATAGCTGCTAGGGCTGATGTTGAACATAGATTCAAGTACGAGTACCAAGACTTGTGTACTCTATTTTCACAAGGAACTTATGAAACAGTTCTTTTTTCCTTAAACTTTTGATTGCTTTTCTTGTCAGATTTTCTTAAGTTCAATTGGCGAACCATTTTTATTTGTTGTGTGTTGTTTGAGAATGACAAATGAATTGCAGAACTCAAACAAGTATGTTGAAAAAAAAAAGAGGCAAATTGGTATCACAAGAATGTCCCATGCTTAGGACTATGTATCGTAGTTTTCTAAGTGGTCGACATGAATGTCTATGAGCGTGGTGGAAACTCAACGTTCGAATACATTCTAGTGAGCTTTATCACCTAAGTGATTTAAGCAAAAAAAATCATATAAGTACCATGTATGATATCTCTAGTAATAAGTACCACATACGATATCTCTAGTAATTAGTACTATGTGTGTTCACTTAGAGGATAACTTGATCATTGCTTGGATTTGCGAATATACTTTTCATCAATATCATAGAACCATTTATAGAAGGTGGTTACGTTTTAGTTGTAATGGAGGAAATTGTAGTTATGGGTTTGGGTCAAATAATTGATATAATTGGCATCATGTTATATTGTAGATGCGATCTTCTTCTGTAGTTGATAATAGCATGGAAAGGAATGCGATTAGAAGGTGGATTAAAGAACATTGTAAACTGAAAAGGCGACGAGCCTGTTTTGTATTCCTCACTCATCCTCTAGATAAGGTGGTATTGCCTATGTTTGTAAAGAAAAGCATCCAAGAAAGAAGATCCATCTATTTTCTTGAACAATATTACCTCCTCAATTTTCGAGATGCGTTACATTCATTGGTACCGAGTCACCGAGTGTATCTTTTTGCCATTTATGTACATCGATTAAGCTCATATGGCATCCTTGACAATATTGCCATGTATATTGCTTAATAATTGGAGCATACCTAAAATATTTGTTTCACTAATTAAAGCACACACGAGTGATGCACTAAAAAGCTTTCTCTTATTGTATTAGTATTACACCTCACCTCTATTGATATAGGGATGAACAATACGTGTGGACTTGATGGGTTCATTCATAAGTTGTTGAGCATAAAAGAGAATACCATATATCTGTGAATATTCCATTATAAACTAGTTTAGCTTTCTCCTTTTGGGTTGAAGATATGACTAGTTCATACATATGCGTTTAGGCCTTGGTTCAACACCTTGAGCTTCCTTGTGAGATTTTCTCAAGATATTTATGACTCACATAACAATTCATAGTTCTCTAGATTTAAGACGCAGTGAGTGGAGGTTATTTTAGCTTTCTCAAATGGTATCTTAGGATGTCAAATCGGCCGAGTGTTGGCTCCCTCGATTGACAATGCTAAACGAGACCTGAATGCCTGGACGGAGACCTCCACATTGGCATCCGCCATGGTTCGAACACCCAACCTCACCGGGATAAAGGATTGTTTGTCGTTGGTCGCAACCAAGTGGGATGCATGGAGTTTTGCCATATGGCTAAGTTTTGCATGGAGTTCATTACAAAAGATGTGGGTTCCTTTCCTTGAAGATTCTACGATGGTCCATCTCAAGTTAGTTTTCGGGGATACTACACAAAAATTACTTGTGGTAAACTATTCCAATGGTCAAGATGGTTTCTTTGAGATAACTTATTGTTCCGGACATGATAGATAACTTATTGTGGTTTTTTTGAGGCGTCGGACATGATAACTTTTTGTTTCAATGTTTCCAAGGCTTTTGCTGAAGTGGCAGTGTTTCTTAGGGCCTTTTTGTGAAAACTAGAAACGTTTTCAAAACTAACTTAAAATAAGACACAAGTCAAAAGCAACTCCATGTTGACTTCTTAATAAGTCAATTTTTTTTCACAGACAAAGTACTTCTCAGACTTTATCATACACTTTTACTTACTTACAAAAAGTCAGAAGCTGACCTTTAGTTATGGCAGACAGGGCCTTATATTGCTGAACAAGATAGTCACGAACTCTGGCTATCGAAATAGAAAGAAGGTGATCAGTGGAAACAAGTAGAATAAAGGGTTTTGTGATGTTCTGATGAAAGTTCGAACAAAGGAATGTTACTATGGCGGGTAACAGAGTAGATGTTCAAAGGGATGGTTTTTGGTCTAATTATGGCAATTTGCAATTGGTTCCATAACTGGATGGTGCACATAATTACTTTTATCTCTGGCGATAGTAGAACATGAATTTCATCTCTGACCTTTCTTTCCTTTCATGTCAAGAACAAGGTTGTCAATGGCTCAAAGGCATCTGCCTAGTGTTGAAGCATGCTGTAAGCTCTTGTTGAGCACTTCTGGCAGTGTCCTTGCCTCGTCATAACATTTAGCGTAACGCTTAAGCACCTCTAGCGAGTTCATGATGACCTTTGCCATTACTTATTGGGTCGTAGAACTGAGATAGTGAATTTCATTGGAAAATAGAAAGATCATATTTTTTTAATTCTCCATAGCTCAAAAAAATGTTACATGCTCTGATAAAAGAAATAAATAAATAAATAGGGATAAACTCAAATACAACAATTTAATGCGTACAGGATGACTCAATTGAGATCATATAGCCGAATGGCGCAATTAGTATTAAATATACCATTTGTACATCTCTTACTATGTCTGCTTTCTATGCACGTCTCTTAATAGCGAATCTGATTTCTATGCAACCAATTATATGGAACTTGCCGCGTCAAATGGTACCATACAATGTTACAAAATAAAGATGTTAACTGGGGGAGAAAAATTCACGGACTACGTCTACGTTAATTAATGTAATCATGAGACGTTCCAATTTTTTTTTTCTTTCTTGGCTCTTTTCGCTGACCATTATGGTTTTATTCTTTGAATGCTGCAGGAGAGCCAGTGAAGACAGTGATGGCGACTCTTTAAGCAGGGGATCAAGCAGTGACGATACCAGCGATTCTGAACGTGGCCTGAAGATGGCACAGGCTAAGAGGGCACAAAATCGCCCGTACCAAGCTGCCAATATCTCGCTTAAACTGGAGAGACTATCCTTGGAAAAACAACGAATGCTCTTGCGGGGCGGTTTTTGGAATAACGATGGGGAGCCTGGGAATAGTCGCGAGTATTTGCTGTTTGAGTTTCTCGAACGTGCTCTTCCTCATACTCGTGAACCTTTGGCTGAAAAGGTAGGCTGATTAAGATGATTCTATTTCTGTAAATGCTCTTTTCTTATGTTTCTGCTTATGTGGTTCCCTTCTTCCGTTCAAACAGATAACTCAGCTTGCTGATCGTTTTCCTGATCTGAGGACTTTAAGAAGTTGTGATGTATTTCCTTCCAGTTGGTTCTCTGTGGCATGGTATATTTGAATTATGTTGCTTTCTTCTCAGAACTCTGTGATCAGGGCTGTTTGATTGATTTGCATGAATTTTATAGGTATCCAATATACAGAATTCCAACAGTGCCAACTTTGAAAGATTTGGATGCGTGCTTCTTAACCTATCACTGTCTCCGGACACCTATTGGAGGAGGTGAATGCTTGACCATCTGATTTAATTCGGGTTCTAAAATATATGGCTGTCAACTAGGATGCACTCTAGCATGCTCTTCGAAAAGTTGAATTTATTTTTTTTCTCCTCTACTCTATGTACAGATCGCTAGCATCATCTTTGCAGCTTCTTGGTTCGTTTCATGTTTACATGCACTTAATGTTTTCTTATCTTGTGTTTTGGTGGCTGGTGGCGGAATTACTTGGTCGCTGGATTAATTATTCTTCATTTCTTGTGTTTTGGAAGCCAAAGCTGGCTGTTTTTCCTGTGTTTTGATGGATTAATTCAATCTCATGAATAGTTAGTCATTTAATTCTCATTTTACCATATTTCATGAGTTTATTTTGACCAATTGCAGATGTCACAACTGCTGCTTGTGCACCTGTATTGAGTTTCCCTGAGGAGATGGATGGCATGCCAAGGATAGCATTGCCGGTGTTTGGCCTTGCTTCCTACAAGTTCAGAAGTGCCTCGTGGTTACCAGATCACGGGTCTGATCGTAAATTGGTGGAAGCTCTCAAGGAGTCAGCCAAAAATTGGATGAATTCACTCCAAGTGGATCACCCAGATTATCAGTTTTTCTGCTACAGGAAATGAACAAGGGTGAATTCAAATATGATTACCCTTTTGGATGGCATTTCTCATGGGCTTCTTCTTGGATGGCCTTTAGCATATGGCGGAGATCCAGAGAGAGGTCGAGCTGTGTTGACTATTGATGGAGGTCGAGTAGTATATCCTTTGATCTACCCAAAAAGAAGAAAAACAGCAAAAAATGAAAAAAAGAGTGAGAGAGAAATTAAAAAAAAAAAGGGAAAAAAAGAAAAAGGGAAAAGAGGTGACAAGGGAAAGTATGAATCGTGGCCTTTGGTAGCAGGGAGTCGGATGCATATTGTTGCAGATGACTGTAAATCGCCAGGTTGAAGTTAGGCAGCGGTGCAGGTTATGTTTCTGTAGCATCTCGTGTTTGTTAATAGACTCACCTCTGTGTTTGTAGCAGGCTAATTTTCTTTGCCCTGTTATTTAGCTATCAGAACCTGTGATTAGTGCATTTCCAAGGGGATATCGACAGAAGATCCTGTGCTAGGTTTTGTTAGCGTAAGAGCTGTTACCCCTCAGGAAAATGTAATCGGAGGATAGTTCACCATAGCGGTAGCTATAGCATAGAGTTGATGGCATTTGTAGCGGCTCTGTAATGAAAAAAGAAAAAAGCCAAAACATTGTTGTTTTATAAAAAGTTAGGAAAAACATAAATAAATATAGTGCCTGCTTTTTTTATTGGTTTGTGTTATAAAGTTTAGTTTAGCTCTGTTCATAATTTGTTGTGAGATGCTGGCTTTCTGCATTGTAAATCATGAGAAAGGGTTTTCTGCCAAAGTTGTGATTTTCTTCATATCTGTTACATAATAATGAGGCGAAGAGTTCTTATCGATCTTACAACTTTACAGGACGCATCATCTGGTATTGCTATGGTGTGAAAATCTTTCTGTGGAAATGACCTATCCCGTACCATTAGTTCATGTCAAGTCCCACATTCGGTTGGATTTGAATATGAAGTTTGATGTTGCTGGTCTATTTTATTTTATTTTCTTTTAGGAGTTTTGGCGACTCAGCTAATCCAGTAAACTTAAGCTGATAGGTTAATAATCAGATGACATGTTTCTGTTGGTCAAAATTGGTTGCGATCCATCACCCTTTGGATTCTTGAATCAGATATCAATTCCTGTCTGGTTTTGTGCCATAGGTATTATACATCATTTGGATGGGTTTGATTCACTTGATCTTTTTGACGAGGTTTGTATTTGATCATGTATCTTTTTAGGGATGCTGTGTTGTCTTAACCTATGTAGCTATGCTATACATCAAAAGAGAAAATTTGATGAGTCAAGATCGTTGCAACCAGGATGGTAAGAAGAGAGTTATGTTAGTTTGGGTAGATGATGAATGAAGCAAGGCTTGGAAACATTTTGGAAGCCATACTTTTCTTATCGGATGGGTTTTCCTTGGGTGGAAGCATAGAACATAAACCCTATTATCTATCCTTCTTGTTAAGGGTTGTGTTTCTCATTTTTGGGCTCGTCAAGTGACTCATTTAGGCCATGCCGAACTATTCTTCTGAATCTGATGATGACCATGTGGTACAGCCAGCCAGACTG
>JAOVYX010000463.1:0-13619 GCA_035668315.1 Drosera spatulata
AATTTTAGTTCAATTTGATTGATGTTTGTATATTTCTGAGTTTCTTGATGTTCTAGGTACATGTATTTGTATTGGTACGCGTTGAAATTCTGATTGATTTTTTTAAAAATTAAACTCAAATAGCGACGGATTCTGTCGCTAAGTTTTTCAAATCGACAATGACATTTAGCGACGGATTCCGTCGCTAAGTTCTCCAAATCGACAATGAAATTTAGCGACAGATTCCGTCGCTACGTTTTCCAAATCGACAATGACATTTCAAATCAACAATGACATTTAGCGACGGAATCCGTCGCCAAGTTTTTCAAATTGGCAATGACATTGAAACACTCAAATCCACTTAAAAAGGTTAAAAACACCATGAAAAAAACTTAAATCTCTTGAAAACATCAAAAACAAATGAAAAAGGCCAATAAACATAATAAAAGAACCTCCAATCTACTCCAAACACAAGATCTATCAAGCGAGCCTTGAGATGACCTTAAAACACTTAAACTAATACTAAAAGGATAAAACCACTATCAAAACAACTCAAATCACTTTGAAATACTCAAGAATGAATGTGAGGTGGTAAAAACACAATAAACCAACCTCAAATAACTTGAAAACGTAAGAATCTATCAAAAGAGCCTTGGTATTACCTTAAGACACTCTATAACACTAGAAAAGGCTAAAAACACCATAGAAACAACTCAAATGTCTTAAAAACCGAAAAACCAAATAAAAGAGGAAAATAAACAACCTAAAAAAACATCAAATGTCTTCATAGCGCAAGAATTTATCAAAAGAGACTTGAAATAAGTAAAAAAATAATTCAAATCTCTTCAACACACTCCAAAAGTAATGGAAAGAGAAAAAAGACATTATAAAGCAACCTCAAATTACTTGGAAACGCAAAAATATATCAAAAAAAAGACATGAAATGACCTGAAAACACTCAAAAACAGTTGAAAAAGGCTAAAACCACCTTATAAACAAATCAAATCTCTTAAGAACCTCAACAACAAACAAAAAAGGCTTACGAACATCATAAAACAAACTTAAATCTCTTCAAAAAAATCAAAAACGAATGAAAAGTGATAACAACACCATAAATAAACCTCAAATAACTTGAAAACGCAATAATCTATCAAAACAGCCTTGAAGTGACGTTAAAACACTTAAAAACACTTGCAAAGGCTAAAAACACCATAAAGACAACTCAAATCTCTTAAAAACCTCAAATAAAAATGAAAAAGGCTTATGAACATCATAAAACAACCTCAAATCTCTTCAAAACGAAAGTAACAATCAAAAGAGCATTTAAATGACCTTAAAACGCATAAAAAATCATGAAAAGGATAAAAAACACCATAATAAACTACCTCTAATATCTTGAAAACGCAAGACACTTCGAAAAGGGCCTTGAAATCACTGAAAACACTGAAAAACGCTTGAAAACGCTAAAACTACCTTAAAAACAACTGAAATCTCTTCAACAAACGAACGAAAAGTGGAAAAAAAAAAAAACCCCAGAAAACGGCCTCTTTTAGCTTGAATACGCTAGAATCTACCAAAATAGCCTTGAAGTGTCCTTGAAACACTCAAAACCACTTGAAAAGATAAAAAAACACAATAAAAACAACTCAAATAACTTGCAAATTTAAGATACTATGAAAAGACCCTTGAAATGAGCTTAAAACACTGAAAAACACTTCAAAAAGCTAAAAGCACCATATAAACAACTCAAATCTCTTCAAAACACACAAAAACCAATGAAAACGCAAGAATCTGTCAAAACAGCCTTGAAATGACATTGAAACACTCAAATACACTTGAAAACGCTAAAAATACTGAAAAAAAACTTAAATTCTTAGAAACATCAAAAACAAATGAAAAAGGCCAATAAACATAATAAAAGAACCTCAAATCTCCTCAAAACACAAGAATCTATCAAAGGAGCCTTAAGATGACCTTAAACACTCAAAAAAAAAAAAAAAATACTAAAAGGATGAAAACACTACGACATCAACTCAAATCTCTCAAAAATACTCAAAATTGAATGAGAAGTAGTAAAAGCACCACGAACCAAACTCAAATAACTTGAAAACGTAAGAATCTATCAAAAGAGCCTTGACATTACCTTAAGACACTCTATAACACTTGAAAAGGCTAAAAACACCATAGACACTACTCAAATGTCTTAAAAACCTCAGAAACAAATGAAAGAGGCAAATAAATAGCATAAAACAACATCAAATCTCTTCAAAGCGCAAAAATCCATCAAAAGCGACTTGGAATAACCAAAAAAATAATTCAAATCTCTTCAAAACACTCAAAAAGTAACAAAAAGTGATAAAAACATCATAAAGCAAACCTCAAGTTTCTTGGAAACGCAAAAACCTATCCAAAAAAGGCATGAAATGACTTTAAAACACTCCAAAATACTTGATAAGGCCAAAACAGCCTTAAAAAAACTCAAATCTCATAACAACGTCATAAACGAAAGAAAAAGGCTTATGAACATCATTAAACAGCCTCAAATATGTTCAAAACAATCAAAAATGAATTAAAAGTGGAAACAACACCATAAATCAACCATAAATAACTCAAAAACGCAAAAATCTATCAAAACAGCCATAAAATGACATTAAAACACTCAAAAACACTTGCAAAGGCTAAAAACTTGATAGAAACAACTCAAATCTCTTAAAAACCTCAAAAACAAATGAAAAAGGCTTACGAACACCATAAAACAACCTCAAATCTCTTCAAAACGCAAGTAACAATCAAAAGAGCATTTAAATCACCTTAAAACACTCAAAAAAACCATGAAAAGGCCAAAAAAACATCATAAAAACAACCTCTAATAACTTGAAAACGTAAGAAACTTTGAAAAGGGCCTTGAAATGAGCTTAAAACACTCAAAAACACTTGAAAACGCTAAAACCACCATAAAAACAACTCAAATCTCTTCAAAAAACGAACGAAAAATGGTAAAAAAAAAAAAAAAAAAACCAAAAAACGGCCTCATTTATCTTGAAAACGCAAAAAATCTATCAAAACAGCCTTGAAATGACCTTGAAACACTCAAAACCACTTGAAAATAATAAAACCACCATAAAAACAACTAAAATAACTTTCAAACGCAATAAACAATGAAAAGACCCTTGAAATGAGCTTAAAAGACTCAAAAACAATTCAAAAAGCTAAAATATCATAAAAACAACTCAACTCTCTTCAAAACACACAAAAACCAATGAAAATGCAAGAATATGTCAAAACAGGCTTTAAATGACATTGAAACACTCAAATGCACTTGAAAAGTTTAAAAACACCATTAAAAATAAGCTTAAAACTCTTGAAAACATCAAAAACAAATGAAAAAGGCCAATAAACATAATAAAAGAATCTCAAATCTCCTCAAAACACAAGAATCTATCAAAGGGGCCTTGAGATGACCTTAAAACACTCAAAAAAAAAAAAAAAACTAAAAGGATAAAAACACTATGAAAACAACTCAAATCTCTTTGAAATACTCAAAAATGAATGAGAAGTAGTAAAAACATCATGTACCAACCTCAAATAACTTGAAAACATAAGAATTTATCAAAATAGCCTTGGTATTACCTTAAGACACTCTATTTCACTTGAAAAGGCTAAAAACATCAATGAAACAACTCAAATGTCTTAAAAACCTTAATAACAAATGAAAGAGGCAAATAAACAGCATAAAACAACATCAAATCTCTTCAAAGCGTAAGAATCTATCAAAACAGACTTGAAATAACAAAAAAATAATAATTCAACTCTCTTCAAAACATTCAAAAAGTAATGAAAAGTGATAAAAACATCATAAAGCAACCTCAAATTACTTGGAAACGAATAAAATCTATCAAAAAAGCAATGAAATGACCTTAAAACACTCAAAAACACATGAAAAGGCTAAAACCACGTTAAAAACAATTAGAATATCTTAAGAACCTCAATAACAAACGAAAACGGCTTCATTTAGCTTGAAAACGTAAGAATCAATCAAAACAGCCTTGAAATGACCTTGAAACACTTAAAACCACTTGAAAAGATTAAAAACACCATAAAAACAACTCAAATAACTTGCAAACGCAAGAAACTATCAAAAGACCCTTGAAATGAGTTTAAGCTCAAAAACACTTCAAAAAGCTAAGAACACCATAAAAACAACTCAAATCTCTTCAAAACACACAAAAACATTTGAAAACGCAAGAATCTGTCAAACACTCAAATGCACTTGAAAAGGCTAAAAACACCGTAAAAAACAAAAATCTAATAAAAACATCATAAAACAACCTCAAATTACTTCGAAACGCCAAAATCTACCAAAAAAAGCCATGAAATGACCTTAAAACACTCCAAAACACTTGAAAAGGCTAAAACCACCTTAAAAACAACTCAAACCTCATAAGAACCTCATAAACAAAAGAAAAAGGCTTATGAACATCATAAAACATCCTCAAATATGTTCAGAACAATAAAAAATGAATGAAAAGTGATAACAACACCATATATAAAACAACCCCAAATAACTCGAAAACGCAATAATCTATCAAAACAGTCATAAAATGAGGTTAAAACACTCAAAAACACTTGCAAAGGCTAAAAACCTGATAGAAACAACTCAAAACTCTTAAAAACCTCAAAAACACTTCAAAAAGGCTTACGAACATCATAAAACAACCTCAAATCTCTTCAAATGGCAAGTAACAATCAAAAGAGCATTTAAATGACCTTAAAACGCACAGAAAAACATGAAAAGGCTAAAAAAAATCATAAAAACAGCCTCTAATAACTTGAAAGCGTAAGAAACTTTGAAAAGGGCCTTGAAATGAGCTTAAAACACTCAAAAACACTTGAAAACGCTAAAACCACCATAATAACAACTCAAATCTCTTCAACAAAAGAACGAAAAATGGTAAAAAAAAATCAAACAACGGCCTCATTTAGCTTGAAAAAGCCTTGAAATGACCATGAAACACTCAAAACACTCAAATAACTCAAATAATGAAAAGGCCAACTTTCAAATAACTTCAAAATGCAAGAAACAATGAAAAGACCCTTGAAATGAGCTTAAAACACTTAAAAACACTTCAAAAATCTAAACACACCATAAAAACAACTCAACTCTCTTGTAAAGGCTAACTTTAAAAGTGATAACAACACCAAAAATCAACCTCAAATAACTTTAAAACGCAATAATCTATCAAAACAGCCTTAAAGTGACGTTAAAACGCTCAAAAATACTTGCAAAGGCTAAAAACACCATAAAAACAACTCAAATCTCTTAAAAACCTCAAAAACAAATGAAAAAGGCTTACGAACATAATCAAACAACCTCAAATCTCTTCAAAACGCAAGTAACTGTCAAAAGAGCATTTAAATGACCTTAAAACACACAAAAAAAATGAAAAGGCTAAAAAAACACCATAAAAACTAACCTCTAATAAAATGAAAACGCATGAAACTTTGAAAAGGGCCATAAAATGAGCTTAAAACACTCAAAAACACTTGAAAACGCTAAAACCACCATACAAACAACTCATATCACTTCAAAAAACAAACAAAAAGTGTAAAAAAAAAAAACAATAAAACAGCTTCATTTAGCTTGAAAACATAAGAATCAATCACAACAGCCTTGAAATGACCTTGAAAAACTCAAAACCACTTGAAAAGATTAAGAACACCATCAAAACAACTCAAATAACTTGCAAACGCAAGAAACTATGAAAAGGCCCTTGAAATAAGTTTATGCTCAAAAACACTTCAAAAACCTAAAAACACTATAAAAACAACTCAAATCTCTTCAAAACACACAAAGACATTTGAAAACGCAAGAATCATTCAAAACGGGCTTGAAATGACATTGAAAAACACTCAAATGTACTTGAAAAGGCTAAAAACACCGTAAAAAAAATTAAATCTCATAAAAACATCATAAAGCAACCTCACATTACTTTGAAACGAAAAAATCTATCAGAAAAAGCCATGAAATGACCTTAAAAAACTCAAAAACACTTGAAAAGGCTAAAAGCACCTTAACAACAACTCAAATCACTTAAGAAACTCAAAAACAAATGAAAACGCCTACGAACATCATAAAACATCCTCAAATCTCTTCAAAACAATCAAAAACGAATGAAAAGTGATAACAACACCATAAATCAACCTCAAATAACTTGAAAAAGCAATAATCTATCAAAAAAGCCCTTCAATTACTTTAAAACACTCAAAAGCACTTGCAAAGGCTAAAAACACCATAAAACAACTCAAATCTCTTAAAAACCTCAAAAACAAATGAAAAAGGCTTATGAACATCATAAAACAATGTCAAATCTCTTCAAAACGCAAGTAACAATCAAAAGAGCATTTAAATGGCCTAAAAACACACACGAAAACATGAAAAGGCTAAAAAAATCATAAAAAACAACCTCTAATAACTTTAAAACGTAAAAAACTTTGAAAAGGGCCTTGAAATGAGGTTAAAGAACTCAAAAAACTCTTGAAAACGCTTAAACCACCATAAAAACAACTCAAATCTCTTCAAAAAAGAACAAAAAATGGTTTTAAAAAAACCCAAAAAACGGCCTCATTTAACTTTAAAACGCAAGAATCTATCGAAACAGTCTTGAAATGACCTTGAAACACTCAAAACCAGTTGAAAAGAGTAAAAACACCATGAAAACAACTCAAATAACTTTGAAATGAGCTTAAAACACTGAAAAAAACACTTCAAAAAGCTAAAAACACAAAAAAAAAAAAAAACAACTCTCTTCAAAACACACAAAAACCAATGAAAACGCAAGAATCTGTCAAAACAGGGTTGAAATGACATTGAAAAACTCAAATCCACTTTAAAAGGCTAAAACCACCATTAAAAAACTTAAATCTCTTGAAAACATCAAAAACAAATGAAAAAGGCCAATAAACTTAATAAAAGAACCTCAAATCTCCTCGAAACACAAGAATCTATCGAAGGAGGCTTGAGATGAAATTAAAACACTCAAAAAACACTACTAAAACGAAAGAAAGCACTATGAAAACAACTCAAATCTCTTTGAAATACTCAAAAATGAATGAGAAGTGGTAAAAACACCATCAGCCAAGCTCAAACAGCTTGAAAACGTATGAATCTATCAAAAGAACCTTCATAATAACTTTAGACACTCTATAACACTTGAAAAGGCTAAAAACACCATAGGAATAACTCAAACATCATAAAAACCTCACAAACAAATGAAAGAGGCAAATAAACAGCATAAAACAACATCAACTCTCTTCAAAGTGCAAGAATCTATCAAAAGAGACTTGAAATAACCAAAAAAATAATTCAAATCTCTTGTAAACACTCAAAAAGTAATGAAAAGTGATAAAAGCATCACAAAGCAACCTCAAATTACTTGGAAACGAATAAAATCAATCAAAAAAAGCCATGAAATGACCTTAAAACACTCAAAAATACTTGAAAACGCTAAAACCACCCAAAACCATTTGAAAAGATTAAAAACACCATAAAGACAACTCAAATATCTTCAAAACATACAAAAACCAATGAAAACGTTAGAATCTGTCAAAAGAGCCTTGAAATGACATTGAAACACTTAAATCCACTTGAAAAGTCTAAAAACACAAAAAAAAAACAAACTTAAATCACTTAATAACATCAAAAAGAAATGAAAAAGGCCAATAAAAATAATAAAAGAACCTTAAATCTCCTCAAATAAAAAAGAATCTATTGAAGGAGCCTTCAGATGACCTTAAAACACTCAACAAAACACTAAAAGAATAGAAACACTATGAAAACAACTCAAATCTCTGTGAAATACTCAAAAATGAATGAGAAGTGGTAAAAACACCATGAACCAACCTCAAATACCTTGAAAACGTAAGAATCTATCAAAAAAGCCTTGGTATTACCTTAAGACACACTATAACACTTGAAAAGGCTAAAAACACCATAGAAACTACTCTAATGTCTTAAAAACCTCAGAAACAAATGAAAGAGGAAAATAAACATCATAAAACAACATCAAATCTCTTCAATGCCTAAGAATCTATCAAAAGAGACTTAAAATCACCTTAAAAACACTAGAAAAGGCTAAAACCACCTTAAAAACAACTCGAATTTCTTAAGAACCTCAACAACAAATGAAAAAGGCTTATGAACTTCATAAAACAACCTCAAATTACTTGAAAACGCAATAATCTATCAAAACCGCCTAGAAGTGATGTTAAAACACTTAAAAACACCATGAAAACAACTCAAATCTCTTAAAAACCTCAAAAACAAATGAAAAAGGCTTATGAACATCATAAAACAACCTCAAATCTCTTCAAAACGCAAGTAACAATAAAAAGAACTTTTAAAAAACCTTAAAACACACAAAAAGACATGAAAAGGCTAGAAAACACCATAAAAAGCAACCTCTAATATCTTGAAAACGCAAGAAACTTTGAAAAGGGCCTTGAACAGCCGAAAACACTGAAAAACACTTAAAAACGCTAAAACCACCTTAAAAACAACTGAAATCTCTTCAAAAAATGAACAAAAAGTCGTTAAAAAAAACCAGAAAAGGGCCTCATTTAGCTTGAAAACGCAACAATCTATCAAAACAGCCTTGAAGTGACCTTGAAACACTCAAAACCACTTGAAAAGAGTAAAACCACCGTAAAAACAACTTAAATAACTTGTAAACGCAAGAGACTATGAAAAGACCCTTGAACTGAGCATAAAACACTAAAAAAAACACTTCAAAAACCTAAAAACACCATAAAAACAATTCAAATCTCTGCAAAACACACAAAAACGAACGAAAACATAAGAATCTGTCAAAACAGCCTTGAATGACATTGAAACACTCAAATCAACTTGAAAAAGGCTAAAAACACCATGAAAAACACCTAAATCTGTTCAAAACATCAAAAACAAATGAAAAAGGCCAATAAACATATTAAAAGAACCTCAAATCTCCTCAAAAAACAAAAATCTATCAAAGGAGCCTTGAGATGGCCATAAAACACTAAAAAAAAAAAAAAAACATACTAATGGGATAAAAACACTATGAAAACAACTCAAATCTCTTTGAAATACTCAAAAATGAATGAGAAGTGGTAAAAAGACCACGAACCAACCTCAAATAATTTGAAAACGTCAGAATCTATCAAAAGAGCCTTGGTATTACCTTAAGACACTGTATAACACTTGAAAAGGCTAAAAACACCAAAAAAACCACTCAAATGTCTTAAAAACCTCAAAAACAAATGAAAGAGGCAAATAAACAGCATAAAAGAACATCAAATCTCTTCAAAGCGCAAAAATCTATCAAAAGGGACTTGAAATAACCAAAAATATAATTTAAATCTCTTCAAATCACTCAAAAACTAATGAAAAGTGATAAAAACATCATAAAGCAACCTCAAATTACTTGGAAACGAATAAAATCTGTCAAAAACAGCCATGAAATGACCTTAAAACACTCCAAAACACTTGAAACGGCTAAAACCACCTTAAAAACAACTCAAATCTCTTTAGAACCTCAACAACAAACAAAAAAGGCTTACGAACATCATAAAACATCCCCAAATCTCTTCAAAACCATCAAAAACGAATGAAAAGAGATAACACCATAAATCAACCTCAAATAACTTGAAAAAGCAATAATCTAACAAAACAGCCTTGAAGTGATGTTAAAACACTCAAAAACACTTACATAGGCTAAAAACACCATAAAAACAACTCAAATTCTTAAAAACCTCAAAAACAAGTTAAAAAGGCTTATGAACATCATAAAACAACCTCAAATCTCTTCAAAACGCAAGTAACAATCAAAAGAGCATTTAAATGTCCTTAAAACACACAAAAAAACATGAAAAGGCTAGAAAACACCATAAAAAAGAACCCCTAATAACTTGAAAACGCAAGAAACTTTGAAAAGGCCTTGAAATGGGCTTAAAACACTCAAAAACACTTGAAAACGCTAAAACAACTCAAATCTATTCAAAAAAAAAATTAACAAAAGGTGGTAAAAAAAACCCAAAAACGGCCTCATTTAGCTTGAAAAAACAAGAATCTATCAAAGCTGCCGGGAAATGACCTTGAAACGCTCCAAAACCACTTGAAAGGATTAAAAACACCATAATAATAACTCAAATAACTAGCAAACGTAAGAAACTATAAAAAGACCCTTGAAATGAGCTTAAAACACTAGAAAACACTTCAAAAAGCAAAAAACACCATAAAAACAACTCAAACCTCTTCAAAACACACAAAAACCAATCAAAACGCAAGAATCTGTCAAAACACCCTTGAAATGACATTGAAACACTCAAATCCACTTAAAAAGGCTAAAAACACCATGAAAAAAAATTAAATCTATTGAAAACATCAAAAACAAATGAAAAAGGCCAATAAACATAATAAAAGAACCTCCAATCTACTCCAAACACAAGAATCTATCAAACGAGCCTTGAGATGAAATTAAAACACTTAAAATAATACTAAAAGGATAAAAACACTATGAAAACAACTCAAATCTCTTTGAAATAGTCAAAAATGAATGTGAGGTGGTAAAAACACAATAACCCAACCTCATATAACTTGAAAACGTAAGAATCTATCAAAAGAGCCTTGGTATTACCATAAGACACTTTATAAAACTAGAAAAGGGTAAAAACATCATAAGAACTCAAATGTCTTAAACACCGAAAAAAAAAGAAAAGAGGCAAATAAACAACTTAAAAAAACATCAAATGTCTTCAAAGCGCAAGAATTTATCAAAAGAGACTTGAAATAACTAAAAAAATAATTCAAATCTCTTCAACACACTCCAAAAGTAATGGAAAGAGAAAAAGACATTATGAAGCAACCTCAAATTACTTTGAAACGCAAAAATATATCAAAAAAAAGCCATGAAATGACCTTAAAACACTCAAAAACAGTTGAAAAGGCTAAAACCACCTTATAAACAAATCAAATCTCTTAACAACCTCAACAACAAACGACAAAGGCTTACGAACATCATAAAACAAACTCAAATCTCTTCAAAACAATCAAAAACGAATGAAAAGTGATAACAACACCATAAATAAACCTTAAATAACTTGAAAACGCAATAATCTATCAAAACAACCTTGAAGTGACGTTAAAACACTTAAAAACACTTGCAAGGGCTAAAAACACCATAAAGACAACTCAAATCTCTTCAAAACCTCAAATACAAATGAAAAAGGCTTATGAACATCATAAAATAACCTCAAATCTCTTCGAAACGAAAGTAACAATCCAAAGAGCATTTAAATGACCTTAAAACGCACAAAAAAACAAGAAAAGGCTAAAAAAAACACCATAATAAACTACCTTTAATATCTTAAAAACGCAAGAAACTACGAAAAGGGCCTTGAAATCAGTTGAAAACACTGAAAAACGCTTGAAAACGCTAAAACCACCTAAAAAACAACTGAAATCTCTTCAAAAAACGAATGCAAAGTGATAAAAAAAAAAACCCCAGAAAATGGCCTCATTTAGCTTGAAAACGCTAGAATCTACCAAAACAGCCTTGAAGTGTCCTTGAAACACTCAAAACCACTTGAAAAGATAAAAAACACAATAAAAACAACTCAAATAACTTGCAAATGCAAGATACTATGAACAGACCCTTGAAATGAGCTTAAAACACTCAAAAACACTTCAAAAAGCTAAAAGCACCATATAAACAACTCAAATCTCTTCAAAACACACAAAAACCAATGAAAACGCTAGAATCTGTCAAAACAGCCTTGAAATGACATTGAAATACTCAAATACACTTGAAAACGCTAAAAATACCGGAAAAAAAAACTTAAATTCTTAGTACCATCAAAAACAAATGAAAAAGGCCAATAAACATAATAAAAGAACCTCAAATCTCCTCAAAACACAAGAATCTATTAAAGGAGCCTTAAGATGACCTTAAACACTCAAAAAAAATACTAAAAGGATAAAAACACTACGAAATCAAATCAAATCTCTCCTAAATACTCAAAAATGAATGAGAAGTAGTAAAAGCACCACGAACCAACCTCAAATAACTTGAAAACGTAAGAATCTGTCAAAAGACCCTCGACATTACCTTAAGACACTCTGTAACACTTGAAAAGGGTAAAAACACCATAGAAACTACTCTAATGTCTTAAAAACCTCAGAAACAAATGAAAGAGGCAAATAAATAGCATAAAACAACATCAAATCTCTTCAAAACGCAAGAATCTATCAAAAGCGACTTGAAATAACCAAAAAAATAATTCAAATCTCTTCAAAACACTCAAAAAGTAATGAAAAGTGATAAAAACATCATAAAGCAAACCTCAAGTTTCTTGGAAACGCAAAAATCTATCCAAAAAAGGCATGAAATTACCTTAAAACACTCCAAAATACTTGAAAAGGCTAAAACCACCTTAAAAAAAACTCAAATCTCATAAGAACGTCATAAACCAAAGAAAAAGACTTATGAACATCATAAAACATCCTCAAATATGTTCAAAACAATAAAAAATGAATTAAAAGTGGAAACAACCACAATAACTCAAAAACACAATAATCTATCAAAACAACCACAAAATGACGTTAAAACACTCAAAAACACTTGCAAAGGCTGAAAACCTGATAGAAACAACTCAAATCTCTTAAAAAACCTCAAAAACAAATGAAAAAGGCTTACGAACATCATAAAACAACCTCAAATCTCTTCAAAACGGGCCACAACTGCTCAGCAGTCCACCACTTTTGAACTGAAAGCCCTTCGAGCTACAATCGAAACAGTGCGTCAGTTCAAATCTTACAAATCCAAATACCAAAACGAAAAACCATAAACAATCAACAAAAACAAAAATTTATAACATGATATCCATAAAATTGAAAATATTATCACATGGTACCCAACATGAATTTTTTTAAACAAAAAACAAACACTAATGTTCTATTTCATTGCACTGGTGCAGTGTTTCAAATAGGGCATCTGAAGGAATGAAAGAGTGCCCATGTTATTTTAAAAAAAAAAAAGCAAATCACAAAAATCAATCTATTTCAACAACAAAAACAAACGTAAACAAGATGAAAGTGATAAATTAGGGTTTAGTTATTCGAATTTTTCAAAGAAAATTGAAATCATGTGATGAAAACATGATATTCATATTACCCAACATGATTGAATTACAAATTTATACTGGCGCATTGTTTGATTTATATAGGAGCTCTATTACGCCTACCAAAGCCCGAAGCTGCCTCCCCACTACCAACACTCGCCACTCTCCGATGGCATTCGTCGCAATCCTCCACAGATCGACAACAAGGACCGCAATCTCTCTCGCGACTCGCCTCATCTGCAACCTTTGAGCTTACCGATTTCTCTTCTCGGTTCTACAGCTTTGGGCAGGGATGTGAGCACTGGTTCTCAAGTGGGCGTAGTAGCTCAGAAAAGGCTCTTCTTGAGATCATTGAGTATGAGGTTGAGTACGCCAAGTAGACTGATGTGTATGAAATCACATATCATTTCATTATTCTAAACGTTTGTTTTTATTCCCTTTAAATTGTCTAAATTGCGTTTTTAGTGTCATTTTGCCTTGGAATGTTG
>JAOVYX010000464.1:0-13618 GCA_035668315.1 Drosera spatulata
AAGCAGAAGTAAATGGTCACCACAACGTTACTATTTTTTCAAATTTTATAGCTACGGCATCTAGCCTCTCAAGTCTTAATAAAATGGCTAGCATACAATACATTTCATCTGCATCAAGAACAGTTATAAGTGTATAGATTATTGTAGGCTGTGGCCTATTCTATCCTGATCCTTTCCATAAAAACAGTGACAAGTGCACACAGCAAAGCAACCTAGGAAAATTCTCACAAAAATTATTGCTCCCTTCTCACTCGAGGACATATCATAGGTAAAGTCAGAAATGAATACCTTTCTTAACACGAAAGGACGATGAAGCTCGATCTCCAGGGTATGGAATGCACCTATCTTGAAACACCAATATGAAGTCAAAGAAAAAGGACCTATTAGCATGTGGGATACTCAAATTAGACCATGCAATGAATAGAAGATTTCTATTAGAACTAACCTTCACATGTTCATTCTCCAAAATATTCTTCCCTCGAATGCGCAAAACGGACCCTTCTTTGTCATAATCTACTGCCTGAAACATTTCAACAACGTCAATGTTACATGGAATGGTAACCTCAGAAATACATGTTATAACTAAACAATATTGACCGCCTCCAAGATTTATTTCCTAAAAAACATCCTCACTTGGAAATGAAAAGATATATACCAAACAATTAAAGAAAATAATCAAAATATCAGCTCCAACATAAGCATGAAGGCCTTTAAGATGGCCTACAAGCATGAGGTTTCCATGTACTAGTATTACATTATGACACAATATTTTGAGACTGCACCAACCTCAACTTGGATTTCTAGCTTCAGTTTTACACGCTCAGCATCTCTTCCACCGGAAGCCGCCTCCCTCAGTACTTTTCTGCATTTCAAAGAGTCACAGTTAACAAAATAAAAAATAAAAATATCAAGAAAGAAAAAAGAAAAAAGAAAAAAGAAAAAAAAAGGGCTAGTTCCAATTAAACTATGCACATAACATGAGACATTACTCATGGCATCCAAAGTACATGAGATGATGAGGGATGATTATGTTCCATTTCACAACTAACGTATGCAATTACTTAAAAAGGATAACCTCACAACCATCACCTAATATGCTTCCTCGCCTAGTAACTGCACTACCACAATGTCAATGTGAACAAAATGTATGCCATCCTACTATGAAAAACAACTCATAACCAATCATCATCATACCTGCATAGAGCACACACCAAACCAAAACCCAGACCATGATATCTCAATCGACCTTTAGCTCATGTAGCCAAAAGTTACTTAGCCAGAACCAGACTGCAATACCTCTCCATTCCCTCTCCACACCGTCTCTTGACGATAACAAGGAATAAGCAAGGCAAAGGGGCATAAAACGACCTAAACTTTACTCACACCCATCCACCTTCATCGTGCACACATTACTAGCACTGTTATGAATTCAGCCGTCGCAGCTCAGAAAAAAACCTCGTAGAGCAACATTGATCACATGATCACAAGTCACCTTGTCCCAAGTTTCCAAAACCAATTGAATCATTGCCAACAATGACAAACCAACACGAAACGATAATCCAAGCGAATTCAAGAGAACAGCAAGCGATACCTGATGGTGACAGCAAGGACACTGTCGCCCACAGCGATCAAATTGTAAGCCATCCACAGATCATCCGCTTCTTCTGGAACCATCTGCGCCGCCACCACCGCAATTCATATATCACAATCACGATCACAATTATTCAACAACAAGAAAACAACAAACTAATTGCAGAATCTTGATAATATGAAACAAGGGGGAAATTTTCTAGAGTTGTGGATTGTGATTTTTGATTACCTTGACGCTTCCAGGTCCCTTGAAGACGAAGTCTCGCCGGACGATCTTCATGGTTCGATTCCGATCTTCGTCGATTTTTTCTAGGGCTTCACCGTCTTGTGTCGCCGGCGCCGGTGATCGTAGAAGTGGTGTGTATATGGGGGTAAAAAAGAAAACCAAGTTAGAAGCACCGCCGGCTGTAATGTTGCAATATGGAAACTGCCCTTGCTACGTCAACATTACGATGTTTTTAATTTTTGTTTTTTTAGTGTATGCAGCAATGTTAAATTCCACAATCCTTGTCTGGGGTAACCTTTTACCCGAAACTTCCTTGACCATAATCGTAGCAAATACCTCCAAATAAATAACAATTAAATTTATATTTCTGTCTTCAAAAATGATATACTTATTAGTGGAACCATATCAATTGCCCTATGGATTCTTAATTAAGATTTTCATAATACGGTAAAAAAAATCCCTTCCCGAGAATTCAGAGTAAACAATGCAATACTTTGAGCCTTATAGTTCATTCAGAGTTGCATTTGTCTTAAATGAAAATAAAATTCACACCAAACAAAGATGTCTACTGGTTGTACGAAACCTAAAAAAGATTCAAATTAGATGAGTGTTGCGTTTTTTCAGACATTCAAATTATGTAATCCGTCCTCGATTTGTTTAAAAGACGTGGATTCGATGACTCGCAAATCAAGGTGATTGTCGCTTGTTTTCCATTGGCCTTGTCCATGAAGGCCGAGAGAACCCTAGGGCCAAATCAATTGGCCCGTGGTGTAAATATCAACCCCAAGAATTTAGGATTCCCTCACAAAGAAATCAAACAAAATATTGAGGTTGCTCTGCCTCTCATTCAAACTGATCAGCCACCGCGCCTAATCAGCCAGACCTAGTTGAAGAGGAGTGAGCAGACGAGAAGAAACAAGGGGGACGATATGAGCAGAAACATATGCCATTGAGTTATGGAGCGGAGTCCTCGCCGCCCACCCTGTGAAGTCCCTGCTGAGATTCAAGCACGTCTGCAAACAATGGAACTCCCTCATGGAAACCTAGAACTTCATATCACATCTTGCAACTTACCGCAACAACGTGGAGGAAACCTACCTGCTGGAACACGACTATCACAACTATGAACTATCAATGGGGAGTATGTCTTCGCTGTAGACACTCACTTGAACGCACTTTCGTACATTATTCCTACCCTGTTACGAATGTGAATTTCCAGTTGAAAGCTTGCGTGAACGAAGTTGCACTGTTGGATGGGTGCGGTTGCCTTGGGTTTATGGCATTTCTATGGAACCCAAGTATCAGGAAACACAATCACGATCCGCCTTGTCCTGCGCTGGAGAACTTGTTCTATGGGAAGGATCATGTATTTGGTCTTGGGTTCGACTACAGTTCGACCAATGATTATAAGGTGGTCGCAGTTATATATCCTCAATAGATAAAGCACTTTCATCGGATGGAACGACTTTGTTTCTGAGAATGACTTGGACATAAAAATGGTGATGACTTTGTTTCTGAGAATGACTTGGATAGTGGGGGCGACGACGGCCAACGCTCAGTTATGGTTCAAGTATATACCCTCAACTCAAACAGATGGAAACGGTTCGGTCTAACTCTGTTGTGTCTCCGGCTATCCACTCCTCAGGTCTTCCTCAAGGGAGCCAACATTCACAGGTTCAATTGTGAAGACGACCGAATTGTTTCTTTTGACTTGGAGACTGAGGCCTTGAGTTACTCGAAGCTGCCTGAACTCAACCACAGTGAGAGAGAGAAAATCGAAGCATTCCTAGTAGTATATGGCGAATCTCTTGCACTTGTTGAAATTCCTCCTCATGGGTGTTGCATATGGGTGATGGAGACACACGGTTTGTCTACAACCTGGCTCAAACAATACTCGATTAATATCGACATATACTCGTTCTGCAACTTCACAAAAAAAGGTGAATTGATGTTCGAGACACGGGATGGTGACACATTTTCATACGACACTGTGAACAAGCAGATGAACAATGTTGCATATCCTCGCTCTAATTGTGGACCGTTCATGGGGCCTTATTTGGAAAGCTTGGGACTTTCGACTGTTAACAGGAAGCTATGCAGTGATAGCGGGCACTTACATATATATTTCAGAGAAGGCTTAGGAAAAGTAAGAGTTCAGTATCCGTAGCAAAGAATAGTTCAGAATCAATTAGATGCATAAACTCTGGAACTTCCACACAGGAGGAAATTTGCAAGTTCCGAAACTTCAGGGTAAAAAGCACAGAAATTCTGTATAGATACTTTTCAGACGTTCTCTGTTTAGCACATCTTGATCTATTTTTATTCAGCTTTTCATACTGGTCCTGGGATTTTTCAATTTCAAACGTTTCCATACATGCGGAGTATGTTTTTCTCAAGCAAACAAGGGCTCACAAAGTATTCGGGGTGGGTGCCTGACCATATAGAGTAATCCAAGGGGCTCATAATGCTGGTGTATTGGATAAAGAAAACACTGCTCTAGTGAAAAAGCAAATATGCTTAGAAACACTTCAACAACCCAACAACACAGTTTCTTTCGCATTCATACAGCATTCAACCTCATTCAGTTCGTAGAATCTACCAGTGCCAATGTATGTACTCCAGAAGAAGAAATTCAGTATTCACGCTTTCAAAAGAGAACAGTTCAGATGTGGCTTACCATGAGGTGCTGAGAAAAATAAGCTCAAAAGGATAATATATAGATTTGAACGTGTGATGCACGTGGATGCTTCACAGCAGAGCTCTGGCTAAAACTCAGTGTCAAAGCAAGCCATCAATACCTTCGTGACCATGGATCTGGCGAAAGGGATGTAGCTCAAGCTATACCTGCAATCCAGTAATCGAACAATTAACAAGATCTAGTCATCAACAAATATATCTTCTTAGTTGGAGAACCAAGTGGTATATACATCACATTAGGGTAATTAAGACAAAGGGGGTGGTTTTGGATGGTTAACGTACCAAATTAGTGCACCAAACTCCAAAATGATTGCCAAGAACGTCAACAGCTTGCTATGGACCTGCCCAAAAGTTCAATGGCTTGCGGAGGTGAACAGGATGCAGATTACTATGAGAAAGCTTGTTATCAACTGAGAAACCTAGAATGCTTACATAGAGAGCAGAAAACAAAGCGATTATCATACTCGCAAGGAATATTGCAGAGGCATACATGCGGACAGGATCAAGCATCATTGTCACTTGTCTCTTTGGGCCTACAAGGAATGCTGTGCTGCCATGAAGAACATCTAACCTAAGCGTTTGAAACATAGACAAGAAGAGCGAGCAGTAATACAGAACGACATTTGCAGAGTCCTATAATCGTCTAAAAGATGCTTATGTTACAAAGGGAACTTTACTACCCCGACAAAACTACGAGTAAATCATTCAAAGAAATTGTGCAACTGACTGATAAAATGTCAAACTTTATTGATTATATTTTGCATCATTGCAGGATTTAGGTAAGTTGAAGTCTACTTGAACGAAAGAGTCCAATGACAAAACAACAGGAACAAATGGTTAATTGCAAAACAGACATATCTTCTTAAGGCAATTGGAGAAGTAAGTCGCATATTTGGTTCCCTGACAGAGATAATTGCAAATGGAAACTTGAAGAAACCAAAAGCACAAGCACACACATTTTTTTCAAGCTATTTCCGATCTCTCAACACGTTAAAATAGCACGAAAAACAGAATTAAGATCCCAACTTTGCTAAATAGCAATCTATGGTAAATCATTAGGAACCAATTTTTATTCCAATGAGATTATTTTTTCTCCCAGCTTATTCTGCACATGACGCTTTCTTTCTCTGGCTAGGTTGAGTGGCTTAAAGGGAAAAGGAGGCAGGACAAGAAAAGGTGCAAACCTTCCAAGAGACAGCAAATTTCCAAGAGTGAATGTAATGCCAAACTTGATTGGATTGAAGAAAACCAGCATTGACTGGTCAAAGGAAAAAAAAAAAAACAATTAGTTCTTGCAAGCTGACTGCAGAAAACAGAGGAAGCAAGTGATAATCCTAAAACGACAATTAACAATGTATATTAGCTCTTTATCTTACCAAAAATGTGCAAGCCACCCCAGCAGCAAAGCATATCGCAAATCCATGAATTCGCTACAGCATAAGAGATATCTATTGGTAGGAATAAATGCAATGTGGATCGAAATTTAAACAAGTAAGATATGTAAAAATACAGATGTTCCATTATGCAGTATCAGGACATCAATTTGGACATTAACCAAAGTACCAAACCCAAAAGTCACATTCAGACGTTTACTCAAGGTAACAAATGGATACTTTAAGCTGCTTGACTGAGCTACTAGCTCAATCAGCAGAGACTCCAACTTTGGATTCCACACATTCATGATCTTTAAATATAGAAAAACTATAGCATGATCAAGCTGTTACATGACATGATTAAATTTTTGGTGAATATTTGATATATGAGTACCAACCCTTTCGATGGGCCTGGTCAACAAAAACATTCTTTTGAGCTGTACTGAAAACCAATAGTATCACCAAGATATGTTCATGGTCTTGTCCAGAATGCCAACAATGTTGGCCTGATCATCACCGGTTCAGAACACGAGAGTCCATCACTCACAGAAGACACAATTTGAAGCAATACCAAGGCCTAGCTCTTAGATTCTCACTTCCCCAAACTCATTCCCCTTTCAGGAAAAACTAGATTCAAAGATCCACAATATCACTCGCTCACTTAGCCAACGAAATCAGACACTCTACACCACACTCCTCCCATCTAATCCATCAATCTTTCCTAACCTCTCCATCACCACCACATTCCTCTGATCGCAAGGCAACACAACAACTTGTACTCTATCTTCAACAAAAACCACATCAACCAAGCCTGAACCACCACATTACACTTCCTCAACTTGACTTCCACAATAATCATCGCACCTTCTCATCCACCACTTAATAACAGCATTCTAAACTACACGAAACCATCGATCATCGGAACTCATCACTAAAAGTTCAACCACAGCATCGACACCATCAACATTGACAAAATCAACTACATATCACAATCATCGCAACAAATCAACCAACAAATATCACAAACTAGGGTTAAACAACTCCGATCTCGAACCTGCTTGGTCGACAAAGTGCAATTCCGATTCAACTCGTCCATCAATCCGCTCTCCTCCGCCGCCACCGATTCCTCGTCTTCGACCTCGAATCCGACCAGCATCTTCATCTTCTCCACCGCCTGGTGCTTCTTCACTTTCTCGAACGCTTCGCTGATCTTCTCCATTTCGAAACCCTAGCCTACTGAGTCGACTCGGTGACGGTGAAATCGAGTGTTGGGAGTTCGATGGGGATGAAGATCTACTCCATGGCTGGCGAGTGAGCAGGTGAAGTAGGTCCAGGAACCAATTCTGAAAATTGCTTTCCCAATATGGGATTTTGGTTTCTATCGTCTTTGACCCGACCAAGACCCAAGCCAGGTCTTGGAATCCTTACATGGATCGAGCCGGGTCATGTTAGCATGATAGACTGACTTATGGAATGGAATATAACATTGTACGCTAAGTTACCTTTATCTTTTTAATTTGGGTCGGTAGGAGGATGACAGCCAAACCTCAAATTATATCGTGAGGTTTGTTCATAGAAAGTGTCGAGTTTGGTGTCTGGTGATGACTATATACAAATAAGTAATGTTTCTTTAACAGTATTATTAATCGTCATAAATAAAGCTAATAATATTCATGATATTCAGAATAATGTGGGTAGATTTTAGCTGTCTTAAAAACAACAATCCTAATATATTATCGAGACTCCCCATTAAAGATAATGATAGAGTGATTGACATTAATTGATTTGATTTGGAAAAAAATAAATCCAACTCATAACATTAGTCAATCAAGATTACCAACAAAACCGTGTTCATCACACTAGAGCTCCACTCGACAATTGTTTTGACAACTTTTTTAAAATGGAAACCAGCTCACTTGTCACCTCTCACACTTCACTTGTATATGTTTAGATTATTACTTGTATTCGAGTTTTGTGGCACGATCATATAGTCCCTATATCATAAGCTACGCATCCTTAGACGCGCGGGCGTTTGCCGAAATCTAATACTTTTTCATCACATTATTAAGATACATCGATATTCTAAAATTCCGTCTTTTTTGTGCCATCTACTATCTAGAATTGCCCGAGATACTAATATTTCCATTCATAGAGATGTAAAAGTATAAAGTTGGAACAAACCGAGATGATTCTTCTAGTTAGCAAGCCCATTATTCATCATGGGGTTCCCCCACATATACCACTTAGTGCACGTATTTGGTCACAGCAAGGCACTAATGTCTCTATAAGTATGTTCAAGCCTTTGAACAACTCCACTCGCTGCTCACCATTGACACAACACTTATTGCTGATACATTGTCGTCGTCGTAATGATGCCGAAAAGCATTGCTTAGAAACTTGTTCGGTATGTACTTGGAGTAATTTTAGTCATGGACATGGTGACAGGAAGATATGAATATAGAGCAAGAGCTCTATCCAATGAGTACTATGCAGTGTCTTGCCCGCTTGTCGATGGTATTGTAAGGAACACTGTGACAGAGCTCTTGCAAATGATCCAACCTTGGCTGCGCCGCTACTCTCGATGCATTTCCATGATTGTTGGATTCAGGTCGCGCTAGACGGCTTTTCATGTCTTTGAGTTATACGTTAGTGATTTGGTGCTGCTTCGTTTTACTTACATGTGAGCATGGATGTGTTTTTGGTTAAGCAGGGTTGTTACGCGTCTATCCTGGTAGACTCAACGACTAATAACACTGCGGAGAAGGACTCACCTGCGAATCTGAGCCTGAGAGGGTTTGAAGTCATCGACGAGGCGAAAGAGGAACTTGAAAGGCAGTGTCCTGGTGTTGTTTCTTGTGCTGATATCGTTGCCATGGCAGCAAGAGATGCAGTTTTCTTGGTAAAATATTCTGAGTATATAGTCCCTGCTAATTTAGATGCATGTTTTTCGGGTATAATTCATTAATTCATATGTATGCATCATGTAACATGGTATTATCTCTATTAGTCCAGGGGTCCGATATATGACATACCAAAAGGAAGATTGGATGGGAGGCGGTCGAGGATAGAAGACACTATCAACTTGCCTTTCCCGACTTTCAATAGCTCGCAGCTCATCAGCGTATTTGGGCAACGTGGCTTCACTGCCAGAGAAATGGTAGCTTTGTCTGGTAAGTTTCATTCTGTTTCAGAATCTGATGCAGGAAAATCAGAATCAAACCCAATCGACTATATTTTAGTTTTGACATGATTCGCACAATAGGTCATAACATTCAATACCATGACTTTGAGCTCATTTCAGGTGCTCACACCTTAGGCGTTGCGAGATGCTCATCGTTCAAAAGCCGCCTAGCTAACATCGACACAACAATAGATTCAGACTTTGCAAAGACGCTGTCAAAGGCATGCAGCCTAGGGGACAATGCAGAGCAGCCGTTTGATGCCACAAGGACCAACTCTGACAATCTCTACTTTCTTGCACTGCAGAGGAAAGCAGGGGTTCTCACATCTGATCAGACTCTTTTTGTAAGTGCCGCGACACAAGGTGTTGTCAATGGTTATGCCACGAACCAAGCCATGTTCTTCTTCTATTTTCAACAGGCGATGCGCAAGCTGAGTATGCTTGATGTCAAAACAGGCACGAGTGGGGAAATTCGCCAAAACTGTAGAAAAATTAACTGAACTTATGGAGCTGGCTGAGTTTCATGGTCTCTACAATTTGCCAAATACTTCATCTTGTGATATATATTGATGGTCATAGCTGAATATGAAGGCAATGTTTCTTATGTGCTTGAAAGAATTTACAGGAAGGTAGTTGTTATGAGTTTTAGTATCCCAAAACAATAAAATTTGCATTGGTAATGCCTTGATATTACAAGAAAAGATGTTGCTGCTCGAAGCAAAAGGTGTTTTCATCATCTAACCATAAGATCAATTTCACACCTTGACTCCTTTCCGACTAAAAGAAAAGGTCCTGGAGAGATTATTTGCATCGAGACTCGAGCTCATATCGAGGACAAATCTCATCTCTATTAGTAAATGCTGACGACATAAACTTTAAATAGCTCGTCAATTATTGATCGCGAACGCACAACTAAGATGCCGACCGCCACCACATGAAAATAACATCTTGGAATTAGTGATGCCACTTTTCATCGTGAACCATGAACTAAGTAACTGATGAGCAAGTAAATGATGAACAAGAAATGAGCATGCATCAACAGTCAACAGAAGTTCAAAAAACAACAAAGCTCATGTGAAAAAAAGCAAGAATTCAAGGAAACCGCCACACATAAAGATCATTGCACCGGTAACGGTCAATTTCCATGTTATATCAACATGTTATAAGTTCCAAGTAGAGTTAATCAGAAGATTGAGTGCCAGAGTGTAAGAAAATGCAGGATCATAGTTTGAAATGGATGGCTTTATCCTTGAGCATTGTTGCAGCTTCATTTTGCAGCGGTGCTGCGGTGGTGACGGATCCACATTTTCCGGCCATGTTCGTGTTTGGTGATTCGGTGATCGTGGGAATAACAACTACTGAAACTCAGTAGCAAAGGCGAACTACTTCCCTTATGGTATTGATTTTGAACAAGGTCTGACCGGGAGGTTTGTAACGGGAGGACTTTCATAGATTATCTTGGTAAGTCTAGGGTCACTCTCTTCTTTCTTGTAGTTTCCTTGTGAGTTCTATTTTGCATTTGGGTTGCAGCCGAGATGCTTGGCCTTCCTCGCATCCCAGCCTTCGCTAATCCTTTCGAAACAGGACATGGCATTTTACATGGCATAAACTATGCCTCAGCATCTGCTGGAATTTTCGAAGAAACTGGGCTTGCTCTGGTACAACCTTTCTCGACTATATTGAATTTATCGCTTTTCAAGATCAAGAGTCAAGACACACCACTTCTTTTTCTCAGTTTTACCGTATTTTCTAATCGTTTTCGATTATCACTATGAGTTCTTCGAGTGATAACTTGAGTATTGCAGGGCGATAGATTCAGCTTGAGGAGACAGGTTCAGAACTTCGAGATCACTTTAACTCAACTGAGAGGGCAAATGACAGAGACCGAAATGAAGGATTACCTTCCAAATGTCTTAATGATGATGGTCCTCGGAAGCAACGACTACTTGAACAATTATCTCCTCCCTACGTTGTATCCAAGCAGCAACCTCTACAAGCCCGAAGACTTCGCAGATATCCTCATCAGCGAGTATAACAAGCAGATCGTGGTATGTACATAGATGAACATGCTTCTCACCTGCAAAACCATCCCTCATTTACATCAGCGAGAAAAAAAAAAAGAAGAAGTGTCTAATGCAATGAAATTTATGCGTGCAGGCGCTTCACAGTCTAGGATTGCGAAAGTTTTTCATGACGGGTGTAGGTCCGCTTGGTTGCATCCTGAATCAACGAGCCAGTGGCGCTTCCCCGCCTGGTAAATGTGTATCAGCTGTCAATGACATGGTCCTCATGTTTAACTCGAGGCTAGATAAACTAGCCGATCAGCTCAACTCAAACTAACCAGATGCGAAATTTGTCCATGGAGACACTTACGCTGCATGGCATGATTGCCAATGGTAGCACCAATGGTAATCACTTTCTTACTATACAGATTCACAATTCATGAAACAAAGCATCAAGCATACATGCGAAACAAAAACTTTTATAATGATGATACAAATTGAAAGAGAAACTCGCTGTTAAGGATCTATCTATTGAGTTTATACAAATTTAGGATTCAAGGTAGTCGACGAAGGATGCTGCAGGATTGGGAGGAACCGAGGGCAAGTCTCATGCCTTCCACTGCTGCCACCCTACGCAAATAGGGATGAATATGTGTCCTGGCATGCATTCCATCCGACACAGGCTGCCAATAAGATCCTCGCAGCCGAGACTTACAAAATCATTCTATCCAAATTCTAAATCTTCCCGTCGTAATCCCTTGGTAGGTTTAGTATGTGGGTCATGCAAGTAGTCTATTTCATAATTTTTTTCCTGTAGAGAAAGCCATTTAGCCGACTCTGCAAGGAAACCTTGCTGGCTACACTTGGCTTGTCATGTAGAAGACCTGCTTTGCTGCTTATGGTTTGTGTATGACTCATCGCAATGACTTACGTCCAACATCACTTTCAAACACTTACCGATCGCAAAGGACCAGGAATCAACATGCATCATAGCTGATGTTATCATCAATTTCATATGCTCAGCACTCAGCAGCTTCACAAGAGAAATGACTAGGCCAAACAGTTGATCACATTGCAATAGCATAAAGATAATAGTAATAAGTCTGTCTAGAATACACAGTTAAGGTAATATCAGGCACATTGGATGAGCTTGTTCCCGAGTCTAGTTCTTCTCAGATGACAGATCTCTGGATATGGGCATTCCAACTCGAGGAACAAAGAAGCCGACTCATTAGGCCCTTTTCTCTCCCTCGTGTGCCCAATCTCAAACGAGCAAGGCCAACAACAATATCGATTGAAGGGTTGAAACCTGCAAGGCTAAATCAAGACAGATGAGCAATGAACACAATAACGGACACCATGAATTTTCCATCAAAACGGAATCCTTCATCTGATGGACAATCACAACATCCACAACATCCACAACATCCACAACATCCACAACATCCACAACATCCACAACCAAAATAAAAACCAGGAATAAACTGAAGATTTCTGTAAGGACGCCGCAGCATCCTAACCACCTGACTTTCACATAAACTTCTCATTGCATAGCTTGCAGAGAAATAATGCACAAGCCACAAGCCGATTACAAGAGCGAGTTGGTTCATAATTCATCAAACAGAATACGACAGCATTGCCATCAATGACCATGTTTTTTCCAAGCCTCTTGCACATTGCTTGTGCCGGGAATTAGAAGTTTTCGGTAGGAATAGGAACCAGAAATCTATATTCAAACAAGTTCATAATGCAGCTAGTTTACTGTCTACTTCTTGTATCAAGAATTTTCCGCCAGCTATACTATTTCTCATTTGCAATTTGGTTTTTAGAGACACTCAGGCATCCTCTTTGTGACCAGGTTTATAGTTCTCCATCAGCTCAGTGAGGGCTGCATAATACCCTTTCTCAATTTCAACCTCTTCCTCCCAGAATCTCTTCTTTATCTCAGTCATCTTTGCGTTACGAAGTTCCATCAGCTTCTCCCTTTCCGCATTGTATGCTTCCATCTCTTCCTCCTGGATTTTGATGAAGTTCTGCAAATTCTCGGCCCTAAAGCCAGAGTAACAGCAGTGCAAGTCATTTCAATGTATTAAGAAATTAATACATCTTAGACGAACCCAGTGTAGACAGAGCTAGTTTCAGCTTTTTCTTAGGGCACATTCTGACAAAGCTCTTGCCAGAAACTGACGAGCAGCAGACAATATGAGCAAATATTGAGAGTACATAGGCCTAACTTAAAATTCATAAATCGCATGAAACGTACACCGTTTATCATAAAACTAATGTTGGACCAGCTTACTTTCTCTGATCTCATGCATATCATCGTAATTTTTGTACTATGGATACTCACGAAGCTTAAAAAGCAAAAGGGAGTGGCATGCTCATACTTATAGGCGCTGAAAATCTACAATAAGACCTCAATAGAATGATTACAGAAGCAACTAGTATGTAGCCTATTGACTAAAGGGATTATTACCTGCATTTAAGATCCTCGACAGTTGACCCAGTAGAGCTAGAAAGTTTAACTTTCTCCCTTTCCTCCTGCTGA
>JAOVYX010000465.1:0-13617 GCA_035668315.1 Drosera spatulata
CTTCGAATGGACTTTTGGAGCGGCGGTAACGCCACGTGTCAAGCAGGTATTGGTCATGAAATCTTGGGGCGTTACAACGGATTTTTTCTTTACAAAAGGATTTGTGCATCAATTTTTGTGAATGAGCAAAAAATGGCATTGCTATTTTCATAACTATATATGACACAATAAATAACAAAATACTAAATTTTCGATAAAATAACTAATATATTGAAACCTCGTATTGTTGAGTCATTATTATTGTTTGATTATAACAATCCATTTGCCTAGAATATTGGTATGGCTCTTATTGGGACAAAAAATAGAAGTTATCCTCAAATGACCAAGTATATAAAAATGATCTACTATTGATGTGTGGCTGGGTTGAGGTTGACTACTCAGAATCCCACTTTCCGTTCACTGCTGGACTCATATGCTACTTGCTAGACTCTTTTGAGTAAATCTGTCCTCTTCTTAGTCCATGTCCTTTTTCTATTGTGCCCTCTTCAACGGTACCTAGCCTACTCGTACATGTTTTGCACCATCAATTGTCTTAGTCCATGGATTTTGGTTCAAGATTAACCACAAACTGTATAACTTAAATGGGTAACATACAAATATACTGGACTATAGATACAAAAGCTGTTTACATCCTCTCAAAAGGTATCGAATTTTTTATCACATGGTCTAAGAAAAAAAGATTATTACTACTAAGTTAACACTTCTTGACACTCAGTAATCTCGAAAGAGTAAATGTTTCATCCGCGGAGTTTTCAAGTTTGGTTGAACTTTGTACCACCTAGACGAGTCCTCATTATCAGATGTAATCAAGAATTGTTTTTTGGTTCAAAAATAGATGTATTATATTGGTATAGACAAACTCATCAAACCCTTTAACCCCAACGTTCAGGGTATTACAAATTCTAGGCACCACAATCTCCTATTCAAATCAAAACCCTCGTATGCAAGTTCCTTGTCAGAAATTAACAAAATATGAAAGCAAAAGGTAGGATAAAAAGATCAGTTCAGGTTGTTCCCAGAACACCTAGCAAGCATGATGGGTTGTTGGGTATCAAAACATGAGTAATTGATCATGTACGCTTCATATTCCATTCTTGTCACACTTTCCTCTTCCACTTTTATAACCCCTCTTTTCTTTCAACTTCCTTTTTCACCTCAAATATGGTACTTGCATCATTTTCCGACATGTTCCGAGTTCTAGCTTATTCCCCTAGCGTAAGTGCGCATCTTCACCTGCTTGTGTCAAGAACTGTTTACTCGACATGTTCTGGACGGTGATCGAGTTGAAGGGGCCAATAGTCGACTTTGACTCGAAGGCACGACACCATACTCTTGTTTGGACTTCGAGATCTGACCTTGAATGCCCTCTCTGATGCTGAAGCCATACCTTAGTATATCTTAGAAGAATTGGTTACCATAATAATTCAGGAACCAATGGCAATAACTCCATATATAAACGTATTCAAGAATCCACCAATAAAGGACCAAAATTTCTGAACGGAAAAGTGCCAAAGCTTTGAGGTACAAAAGCAAAGTGCTCCTTGGCATGCATGGCCGCATATGGGTCAAAGCAAAACCTGTTTGCCTGCTGTCAAAAGTTTTGAATTTCATGTGTAGCAGTGTGCACAAGGAATATCTTAATATTGTAAGTGATTAATTATTTATAAATTGATTGTTTATAGGATTATTTATTTTGATATCGTTTTGTTAGTTACGTTTATATCATCGTAGCTTTTTTTTTTTTTTGAAATTATTTGGATTCTACTGAGAATATCGAATAGATTCTTGAAATATATATAATCTATAACACTGTTAAGTCTAATCTTGTTATAAAAGATCTTCACGTAACAATCAAGATACCTTCTATCATAAAGTGAATTTTAAATCTTTCTATCCAATCAATCGATGATCAAATCCATGAACCAATTTGATAAAACGAAATCAGTAGATAAAAAATATCAAAAAAAAAAAAAAGAGTGAATGATTTTTTGTTCTTCCTTTTTTGATGAAGTTTTAAATATTATAATGTGAAAAATTGTTATTTTTTTATCCATCATGGGGGACAATATCAATGCAAAAAAAATATTATTAAAATAACTTCTGAATTATTGAGATATTTTATTTATGTTTGATAATGTTGTAAAAGATTTTCATAGAATTTCTTTTCGGTAAAAAAAATGAATGTATTTGTTTTCTATAATATAATTTGTATGAAATTAACATGATATTTACTCTGTTTTTTCTTTTATTGAAATGATTACAGTTATCAAATTAATCGTATCACATCATATATTAGATCAAGTTGTTATACTATATGATATAAAAACTTTTGGCTTTTTTTTCTTTTTGACAAAATCTCTTGGCTTTTTATAGTAAAATATTTTCAAGCGTATAATTTTTTCGCAATAATTAACAATTAATACTAACGATAAAAATATTTATACACATATTTTTTTATGATATATATGAATGGTTTAATAATATCTATGAATTACAAAAAAAGAAAATATGAAAAGTTTTTTTCATAATATTAATGTTGAGTATTAAATATATTAAGAATGAAGTTACTATTAAATCCTTCAATAACTATTGCATTAACCGATATAGATATTAAAAATATACTATGACATATAATGGGATGATATTCTAAAATAAGAATATATATTGATATATTGATATTGATTGGACAATGCTTATGGTTGTGAACCTGTTTCAAGTGTTTGAGTTGTCCAGGGAGATTTACATCATAAATTTCATCATAAATTTCATGTTGTTGTGATGTAACAAGGGATCCTGATCCAATGAATAAATTTTACTGAAATAGAGTTGTTTGATTAGCTTTTAACACACGTAAAAGCTTTTGTTAACATATTAATATTTATCAGAAGTTATTACTTCTCAATTTGAATACATAAAAAAATAAACAAATGAAAAAATGGATTTGTGGCTAGTTATAAATTGTTTTGTATGTGGTAAGATGCTTGGATTTGGAGATCAATAATTGAAATTGAAGATTATTCTTCTCTTAATGCAAAAATAAATTTTTAATTTCAGTTATTGATTTATAAATTCAAAAATCTAATCATAAATAAATTTATTTATGATTATTCACAAATTCATGAAGCCCAAACTAAATACAGTACCGTCTTTGAATGATGCATATAGATTTGCTAGCCAGCGCAAAGTTGCTTATATATGGGTCAAAGCAAAACCTATGCCACGAATTTACAGTACTGAAAATCAAGATGCAATGGCAGGTTAAGCCCCACTAGATCCAGCTAGCTGGGCAAAGTTCACATGCATGTAAATCCCAGCTTGGTTCATGCATGTGATGTGGTACATCATGATATGCCAATCTACTTTTGTAAAGCTAGTCAATAGAATGCCACACAATGTGATTTTTACTCTTGATGTAAGATTGGAACAAATGTGCTCTGTTTGTATCAAAACAATCACAAGATCATACGATCGTGGATCGACGATCTAAATGATGAATGTGATGACGGGATCGTCTGACGATGATCAACACCATGAAGAAAAACCAACAACTTATATTATGTGTGGAATATTATGTTATGAGATTATGAAGTTAGAAGATCTATGCCTTGGACCCTCTATATTTATTATTTTTACAAGGTATAAGATAGTTATATTTTAGGGGATTTTAACTAAAAAGATCATTGGGAGTATATTTTATACATGGGAATAAGGTTATCTTATGTTAAAGTCTATTTTAATAATTATCCCCTAAAATCCCCTTATTCATTATCTAGATCATATCTTTACAATAATAATAATAAGATAATTATGACAATTATTTTTGTGGTCATCAGTATGTCCTCGAGCTTCTTGACCGAGTTGTTTCAAGTCGGCTAATCGAAACGTGAAATTGTTTTCTTTTCCATTGTCGATCGAGTTACCCCAATTCGTTCGTTCGTCTTGGTTCTTTACCCAATTATGCGTTGGTCGGCTTTGTTCTTCTTCAAGGATTGATCTTCTTATGCCCCAGCCTCAACTTTTATATCGAAACTCTCATTTTAAGTATGAGTCCTTGTCTTGGCAATAATGTTTGGGTTTTTCTATTATTAGGAATGTGCAATTCCTCCACTTGTATAGAAATTAATGAACAAAACTTAGAAAGAAATTATGTATATATTAAATGTTTAGGATGTAATAGTTAGTTAAGTAGTTGCAGACTAGAACCGCAGATGTAGCAGAGTACAGCTGGGTGCAGCAGAGCAGCAGGGCACAGAGTACAGTAGAGTACGGACAACCTGAGTGGTGCAGACTACGAGAGGGACTAAAATTTACATGCCAAAAATCAATCACATACAACAGTAAAAGATCCCAGTGTTCTCATGATGTAGGACTCTTTTTGTATTCAGGGTCAATTCCAACAGCAAAGTGATTGAACCATACCGCAGTGCTAGTATGCAAGATAAAATGCAGAAGACTGAGAGCAGTGTTGGGTGCAGACGAAGGTACACTAGCAGGCTGAGCAGATGAGGTATGAAAGCTGTTAAGTGGGAGCTGAGTTGCAGCAGACTGGCTGTAGTACTTGGTGCAAGTGAAGTTACAGAAAGACTGGATATGAAGACTGTGCAGTAGAGCTCATGCAGCCGAGGGTGAAGCATAGGCTGCAGCAGAGGTTGACAACAGAGGCTGCAACACAGGACTGTAGTAGAGGTTGTGCAGCAGAAGCGTGAAGCAGACCTTGTGTATAAGGCTGGGTACAGTATGAGTTGTGGTGGAATGGAAAGAAACAAGGGAGGGATAAAAAATGAGATGTTGAGGCCAAGGTGATGTGGACTGGATCAGAAAAGGTGAAGGCAAGTCAGTATACGTGAGCTATACGTGAGCTGAATCGAAGATTAAGGATTTGTGAAGAAGGTTCATTAGTTTGCAAGTGAAGAACAACAACTGCAGCAGAGCACTGTAAGATGTAGGTTTTTCATCCTTTAGCAAGTAAGATCTTATTATAAAGGGGCAATCTTGTAAATCAGAAATAAGAACTAGTGAACCTCTTCTTGCCTTGACTACACTGGTCATGACCAAGGGAAGACTGGACTAAACTTCTATTACTTGTTGGTAGTAGATGTCTGAACCAGTATAAAATTCCTGTGTCATTTACTTTTTCGCATCGATTATCATTCCTAAAACTGTTAGTAAAGAACTTTAAGTCCAAAGAGACAAACTTTATTAAGCTAAAGTCTCAATTATAGAACTTCCGCAATACTGCAGCAGACTCAGACAGTGCAGACTCTCCCATAACTTTACTATACTAACTGTTAAATTTTTGAGATCACCTATTCATCCCCTCCCCCTCTAGGTTATTTCTGGGACTTTCATCTGTCTTTCTTGACTATCAGGATTTTATCTTGATTCCTCCGGCTTTTACTCAAACCTTGCTTAGACTTTAATCACAAGTCCTTGGGATGACTTGGCTCCGGTTTCTTATATGAGATCCGAGTTTCGAGTTCTTTATTTTCATTCACTTTAGCAATGATTGAGTTGAGGATCTTGTCTTAATCTCTAAGTTTTTTCATCGAGTTGAGGATCTTGTCTTGACTCTAAGTTTTTGATTAAGTTGGGGATCTTGTCCCAACTCTTAGTCGAGGATCTTGTCATGACTCTAAGTCTTCTGATCGTGTTGAGGATCTTGTCCAAACTCCGAGTCGAGGATCTTGTCTCGACTCTAAGTCTTCTGATCGAGTTGGGAAACTTATCCCAATTCTGAGTCGGGGATCTTATCCTAACTCTAAATCTTTGGTCGAGATGGGGATCTTATCCCAACTCTAAGTCGGGGATCTTGTCCCGACTATTTGTCTTCCTCGAGTTGGGGGTTTTGTCCCTGCTCTTTGTCTTCATCGAGTTTGGGATTTTGTCCCAACTTTAGTCTTCGTCAAGCCTGGGATCTTGTCCCAGCCCTAGGCCGGGGATCTTGTCCCGACCCTAGTCTTCATCGGGCTGGGGATCTTGTCCCAGTCCTAGGTCGGGGAACTTGTCCTTACCCTAGTCTTTATCGGGTTGGGGTCTTGTCACAGCCCTAGGCCGGAGATCTTGTCCTGACCCTGGTCTGCATTTGGTTGGGGATCTTGTCCCAACCCTAGGTCGGAAATCTTGTCCCGACCCTAGTCTTTATCGAACTGAAGATCTTGTCCCATCCCTAGGTCAGAGATGTTGTCTCGGCCCTGGTCTTCATCGGGCTGGGGATCTTGTCCCAACCCTAGGTCGGGGATCTTATCCTGACCTAAGTCTCTATCGGGCTGGGGATCTTGTCCCAGACCTAGGTCGGGGATCTTGTCCCGATCCTGGCCTTCATTGGGTTGGGGATCTTGTTTCGGTCCTAGGTCGGGGATCTTGTCCCGACCCTAATCTTTATCAGGCTGGGGATCTTGTCCCAGTCCTAGGTCGGGGATTTTGTCTCGACCCTAGGCCGAGGATCTTGTCTCGACCCTGGTCTGCATCGGGCTGAGGATCTTGTCCCAACCCTAGATCCGGGATCTTGTCCCGACCCTAGTTTTTCTCCTTTTCCAAGTTAGCTTGTGTGCAACCCTTTATTATGATTTTCTAATAGGTGTCATTGACACACTTGGGTACTATCTTCAGTTCGCCCTCGAGCTTAGAGTTCCACAAGCTTGCATGACTTGATTCTGATTCCTAAGAAGTAATTTCCTCTTGGACTCCTTTAAGGGATCTTCGGCCTTCGGAAGCTTGACGATTAAGCCATTCAAGTCCTCATCTGTTTTTTTTTTTTCTTATCTCTACTCTCATTCTACAGTTTAATCAAAGCTATCTCCTTTTGATTGGCTATCTCCAGTGCCTCCTCGTGGCTTGATGCAAAGAACATGTTGTGGATTTGCTTTAGAACTCCGAAGACAGTAGCAAGTGCTCCATCGATCTGATTGTATAGTGCGTTTGAAACACTCCTTGGTCCTTTTCATCTTGCTATAAAAACAGGATGACAAAAACGAAGCAAGAAATCTTAGGTATCTTTTCTTACTACTGTAAAAACGATAGAATTCATCGAAGGCGATATACTGAACCTTATACGAATGGAAGAAAATGGAATTACAAAGATTTAATGATTCAAAGTTCGCAATAAATTATAGGCAATACTCAGCTCACCTCCGGGGTTTCTTCCCACAAGTTTCGCATTAAAACATTAAACATGAATCTTCTAGTTGTCCTACTCGAATATTTTATGCATTCAGTTCAGATTAGCATAGCATGCTTAAAAAACCATTGGTGTTAGGACTACGGATCTACTCGCATCCTGTGAGTATAGATAAGCCTATCTAAAGATTGTACACTACTATCATTCATTCTATCTCGCCATAGTATGAATCAAATCATACAGGTTCTCAATAATTCAAATCCTTGTCCTTCTTAATCTTATAGTTGTAAGTTGTAACATTGGAATAGGTTACAATTTGTCAAACTCCCGAGTTTTTGCAAGTGCCTAAATTTTGATTCTTGTAACAGAAGTATTGAAGTTAATACCTTAGATGATTGATCCGGACAACTAAAGGTAATTAAACAACAAAGATCCAGATACACTAATTTGAATTGGAAAATTGATCGAATCAGCCCCTTGAACTTAATCGCAATTGAAATCCGTTCAACAAAAAAATCCATAATTCTCCGCCTCAATTTGATTCAATCACTACTAATCAAATCCGTGCAATTCTTAATCAATCACCATGAACCACCACACCAAATCCTAGATCAAACTTTAAACAAAAAACCCAAAAACTATTCCATAACTAAGTTGGATCTATCCTCTGAAAATTAGCAAGTTGTAATATGGGGAATTAATACTTAGCTTTTGAAGCTTGTTATAACGCCATGAAAGCTGTTGTTTTGCAAGACAAGGAATTCTGGACTTGCAACTCTATTCAGGTCCCAAGTCATTTTACTGTTCCTCTTGGCATATCATCCTCATCATCCGAGACATGATCCCCGACGAAATCTGAGCCAATGATCATTGACGGTAGGTTCCGACAAGGAAGGGAGACAACGAAGACAGCGTCGTTGCTGGCTTTGGTGGACTGATGGTCGCATTAAGAAGAGTGGATCCTAGTAAATGGGTGAAGATCGAACCAGGACTTTAATCGTCCCTCTCCGCCATGTCTCCTGGTGGTGCCTCTTCTAAGGCTAATGCGGAAACCCTCGGTTTCGGCAGTCAGCCATATATATGTGTTTGTGTTTGTCATAACTTATTAGGCTTGGACAAATTTTAATGACCATGCTCTGATTGCAACAATTCTTTTCTTGTGTTAGTTACTTTTGTGTAGGTGGCTTTGGTGATAGAGGCCAAAGATAAGAAAGTGAGCATGATGTATAAACAAATTTTGAATCATGGCGATTTACCCTCTTCAAAATTGATGCTGACTTCACTCCGGATCTTTCGTGCCATCAAATCAAAAATCTCTACCTGACGCATCAAACTGTTTGTACCAAAAAACAATCAGAAGATCATACGGTCATGGATTGACGATCTAGATGATGAATGTGATGACGGGATCATCTGACGATAACCAAGACCATGAGAGAATACCAACAACTTCTATTATGTGTGGAATATTATGTTATGAGGTCCATACGTTGGACCTCCTATATTTATAGTTTTTACAAGATATAAGATAGTTATATCTGACGGGGTTTTAACTAAAAAAGATTATTTGAAGTATATCATATACATGAAAATACGGTTATCTTATGTTAAAGTCTTTATTCTAATGATTATCCTCTAAAATCCCCTTATTCATTATCTAAATCATATCCTTACAATAATAATAACAACAAGATAATTATAACCATTATTTTTATGGCCATTAGTTTCAATTCTTAATATGCACAGCTTTGGCAGATTGAAGCCTTGAAGAATGCAAAAATTGCCATGAGGCATAAAATTGCATTAGCACATCCCCTCGTTTCACATAACCTGTTGATCCTAAAGAGCGGAATTAAGCCTAGAGGAGAGGCGGGGGAGGGGGGGGGGGGATTGAATAGACTAATGATATTAATTTTAAACTTAACAGGTTCAATTTCTTGACTTTGTTGAAGACAATAGAGTTTCAATGCTGACTCAGTAGAGACACAGACTTACTGCGAGAAGGTGATTATCTAATCTTCCTTTATGAAAGTAATTCTTATTCCTTAACTTTTTGTTTTCTAAGTTAGCAGCAGATCAAATTAACAAGAATGCAAAAAAAAAGAGACGCACAGGATTTATAGTGGATCTGATAGTAGATTTCAAATGTAACTCTAAAGCATACGTCCACGCTTTTCTTAAAGTTCAGTGTAATCAATTAAGAGGTTTATGTTTGGGATTTTTGATTTGACCCTTAACGTCTTACAGAGTACACAAGTGGTGCAGTGTTGCACTGAACACCTTCCTTGAATTGATCCCCTAGAACTCTCCTGATTTCTACACCAAATAAGTTACCTTTCAGTCTGAACACCCTCTTCAAGTATTTGTGAGTTTCTGAGAACACTTTGATATAACACTTGTTCAGTTAGATTGATCTTTTTTTCAACACGGCACAGTCAGCACTTAAATGTTTTTCGAATCACCAAATCTCACTAAGCTCTACTGTCATCTTCTTTTTACAGACAAGACTCTTCCATTAGCCGTTGTCTTTTTTTGTATTTCGAAATAATCTCATCCATCGTTTTTCAACGGGAAGTGTCCAAAGCCAACTCCTAGTGCTTATGAAAACGACCTAAGAATCATCCAGCCTGTGCAAGATTATCATTGTGACGTAGTCATTTTATCATGTACCCAGCTTTGCTGTTTCAAGAATACGTAGCCTTTAGCCTTAAAACAATATGTCTAAGTCACATGACTTGATCATTTCTATGCACTCTGAAACCTACTTTGTTGCCTTAGTTCACTCTTCTGACCCGGAGTGTCTGGCCAGACATGTTAACTCTGCTGATGTCCAAATCTACACTCTACTGAGTTACTGATTTACATCCTTTTGTCCTTTGATTTACAACCCTTGCTGCTTCAGTGATTCCTTAAGAGCTCTTTTGCTTATCATTAATTTCTTAGAGTTTGATTCAACACACTGTCTCTTATGGACCAAATTGGTCACATATCAGGCCAGCCCACAGTCATACTCGCCCCGAGCCCAACCCGAGCCTAGCCATTTTACCTTTCATCTTCTACAATATAATAATGATGGGCCGAGTTAGGAATTTGAAATACAGTTAGGAATTAAATTTAGTTCACATTATGTATTCTAATCTTCGATTGAAAAAAGTACTATCACTACAAAAAAAAAAAAAAAAAACAAAGGCTTTAGCGACTAACTATATTGTGTTAGTCGCCCTTTTGACGACCATAAACATTTTTTGTCGCAATTTTAATGAGGAAAATTGGTATTGGTTGTAATTTTTCAATTTGGCGACTAAGCTTAATTTTCGTCGCTATAATGACGACTAAATCCAATTTTTGATCGCAAATTTGACGATCAATATTTGTAGTTAGTCGTCAAGAAGTTTGACCCCATTTGTAAGGAAAAAAAAGAAGGATTTTTGCGACTAATGTAAAACTTAGTCGTCCTTTTTAACGACTAATTTATGATGTTAGGTCGTTATTTTGGGGAGTAAGTTAGTTTTAGTCACTAAGTTTATTAATTTATACTTACTCAATTATTACACCCACACCTACACTCAACAAAGCATACAACATCCTCTGCTCGACGCTCCTCTTCTCTGCTTAACAAATCACCATCATCCTCAACAATAGTGGCGGAGCGTAGGTCGATGTATGATCCTTGTAAGTTTTTCTTGTCTAACTCCTTCATGCTTGATTTGGGATCTTTCGAATTAGGGTTTCAGGTGGCGGTTTCGCGAATTCTTCATAAATCTTAGTATTTTTGGTGATTGGGTTCAATCATCTTTGGGCGCGACGGTATTGTTTGGCCAATGCTGAGTTTTCCCTTGTTCCGACGCGACACAAGAGCTTCACGGGCGCGACGGCATTGTGCAGGAAATTCCCAGATTTTCCGCTCCTGGGTCACGGGCGCGACGAATCTCCGGCCAGAACCTTCAGAAAACCTCTTTGCCCGTCCACGAAACGCCCAATTCGCGTTTTTAAGCATCCAAATCATTATATACACATCAAACACAGCATATACACATCCCAAAGCATGCACGGACGTGTTTGAATCATGTGAATGATTAAAAGAGGTGTATCGGACGAGTGAGGTTACCTCGAATGCGTTTGGTTTTCTTGAGCTCACGATCACACGAATGGATCCTTTGACGTCCAATAACCAACCTGCCGATGTTGATTCTTTCCCCGACCAGCTGCTGCCTTCGTCTCGATGATGAACAAAGTGATGGTGGTAATGAGGGAGTGATGATGATGTTGTTGTTGATGATGTTGATGATGTTGGTGTTGATGATGTTGGTGGCGACTGGCTGCTCCTGTTGGTGGTGGAAATGATGGCTGGTGGTGGGAGCGATGTTGGCCGACAGAGGGCGTTGGTGGAATGGTGTGGTGAAGTGGAGAGGGAGTGCGGTGGGTGAAGTGGAGGGAAAGGAGAAAGGAGAAAGGTGGGTGTATGTGTGTGTAATCTCACGTTTCGTCCCACGATACGTCTCATTCAGTCCATTATTCACCCAAATTTATAATATTAATCTATAAAAATTTATTTGCATCGATAGATTTATCTCGTGTATGAAAATATGACCTCCCGAGTCATAATTCATTGTTTTTGGGGATGAATTCGATAGTCCTTGTGCGCAACGTATATAACATTATAACAATGTAACGTTATTCGTTCGTAACGTTTATTTGCGCGTTCAACTAATCATCCCAAATATCCATCGTCATATTTGATTTAGGTAATCAAATATTTTCTTAGATTTAAATATATAACCTTTTGACACAATTTATTTTAAAATCGTAACATTATATATTCATTTCAAAACTCCCAAAATTCTCAGGCATTACACCTAGGTGGAGGTTGATCGGTGACAATGGTGATCCTAATTAGATACTGAAAGATGATTTGAGTCAATGTAGAGATTTGTTGAAAGAGACTTGTGTCTCAAAAGTCATCTTTGATGGCTCTTTTTGCTTGGCGTGTTATTCTTCCATGGCCGTCTGCTACTTGGTCAAGAAAGTGGCCCAAAGGTCGTCTCTTTCATTAAATTACAAAGACTCCTCTTTTGGTTTTTTTGGATAAGAAATTACTATATATTAGCCTTTGTTATGTTAGCGTTTGGTGTGTATCGATAGAGGCATTGCAACCATTACCTTAAAAGAGAAAACATCCTTAGTAAGAGCTTGTGAGATTAGTTAAGGAGGAGATTACATCTTCATCTCTTGTTGCTTTGGAGCTATTGATGTCGAATGTAGCTCACTTGTATTCTTTTTTGGATTAGTGAATTTCTTTGTTGTCGGCGATCGTCCGTGGTTTCCTCTGTTGAGATTGTCGAATCCTTTACGACGAATATGCGCATCGCTCATCAAATACGGGGGTCCCGTTGGGAGTCGAAACAAAGGAGTTGTAGACGCTTTGAGGATGTTTCAGGTCAGGCATCAAAGCGCCCGAGTGTAGTGCAATGTCACGTCTGGGCACAGTAGGATGCTGATGAAAACAGGGACTCGTGACAGGCATCAAAGCGACCGGGCACAGTTGTATTGGGCGTCCGGGCGCAGGTTTGGCTTCTCGAAAAAACTCTCAAAGCGCTCGGGCGGAGTGTCTTTGGGCGCCCGGGCGTGGTTCAATCTCCGTCTTGTAAAATATTATCTTTTTCGAGTTGTTTCTGATTGAGATCGAATATACATACCTTTGTTACGGGTTTATCATACGATATAGAAGATTAGGGTTTGGGTTGGTGATCTATTACGATCTGTGACGGCTCTGTAATCCCTTGTTCATCTTTATAATGATTTGCTACCGCGATTGCCGTGGTGTTCTTGTAGGGGTTTTCTCCCGGTGCTCGGGTTTCTCCACGTTAGTTGTTGTGTTCTCGTTATTGTTCTTCTCTTCTTGTGTTTTCGATTCTTTCATTCTCCTGTAAGGATTTTCACGTAAAATCACTGTCTTTTTTTTGTGCTATTTATATTCCATGCATTGATGTTATATTTATAACGTTTTATTTAACTCATTTAGACTGATAACAGTAATTCACTAGTGACATAAAATCAATGGACCTTTGATCATAACACCTGAGTGTGAATAAGACCCCAGTATTTACAATTATGTGTAAAGAACAGCTGTTCATGTTGGTCAATTTATCAGACAGCGGCCATTCCACAGTCTTCAGATAATCCTGCACTGTCGGTCCTTCCTTCATCTATCCGTATATCCTGTGGGCCTCCTATCTTTTTGCATTCAGAACAGGCTAACAGAGTCGAAGCTCTTGGCTTCAATTGAACATTCCATCTTTTCAATAGCATTGCCCATTGTCACGGGGTTAGAGTTTTGCAATCCCGTACGGCACCCAAGTTACTCACACCTTCACTTGGGTTCAGCCTAACTCGTTACTCGAACGTGATTGTTGAGAACGCAAGAGAGCTTTGATCTTGGAACCAAGTTTTGTATTGAGAACACTTTGAAAGCTTACAAGTATGCTTTGTGTTTGCAAGAG
>JAOVYX010000466.1:0-13616 GCA_035668315.1 Drosera spatulata
CCCTCCCCCCTCCACCCACACACACAAAATTTTTCTATAGAAAATTGTTAGATCTTCGATTTAACTTGCAAAATCTGAAAAGATCGTTCTCCGTGGGATCGACTTTTACTCATCACTGTTATATTATTCTTGAAGTTCTATTGAGTGAAGTAGGGAAATTATTTCAATTTGTATCATTTTACGACGGGTTCTAACACTAAGCGCATGCGAGGAGAAGATCACGGGGAGTAGAGGGGTCATAAGAGACATAGGGAAAGAAGATAACTTCTTTCACAAATATGTAATGCCTTGTAATCTTTTGATCTTTCTTCTGAATGGTGTGTTTCAGAAACCATTTAAAAATAATTTCTTTTGGGAGTTTGTTTATAAGTATTAATCTTGTTTTTTTCAAAATTAAAGTTTTAGGGGGAAATTGTTAGGAATGTGCAATCACTCCACTTGTATAGAAATTGATGAACAAAACTCTAAATTAGAACATAATCATGGTCAAACACTTAGGTTGAGAACTAGGATGTATAGATGCAGTGTAGGATGCATGCAACAAAGCAGTCGAGGATCATAGATGGAGGCCATTGTGGATCATCAAGATGCATTCAACATCAAAGGTTTCTAGATAAGTGTTTGGGATGAATATGGATGGTAAATGAACCATAAATTTGTCAGGATTTCGAACCATAGTCTCAGGATCAATACCATGTCATAGAATGTAGCAAACTTGATGCAGCAAAGTTGGCTTACAATAGAGACAGAAGCGCAACAGACTATAAATATAACAGGGCTAATTGGTGAATGGATGAGGATATGAGAAATGGTCATATTGAAGATTTGAGATTTGGAAATCAATACGAGGTTGAAGACTGTTATGAGGAGAGCTGTCAACATCACTGAGGATAGTAGAGGGGACAAATAGACAATTGACAATATCATATAGTATAGTCACGGGTTTCTGATTCCTTGAACCCTGTAAAAGGGGATTCTTTCCAGACATAGACGATTGACGACGATTGTGAGAAGTTTCTGACAAGCGAAAATCTCCCAACAACCTATGTGCACTCGTTCTCGTGGACTAGATTGAAGATTTGAAAGGAAAACTTCACTAGTCTGTATCAAGAACAAAATCCATAGCAGAGTTCAGAAGTGATTTATACAAAGATTTAGGTTATTAGCCTTAGTAAATTTTGTTCAACTTATAAGGGGTTTCTTTTGAAAGCCACAAACAAAGAGATAGTGGATCTTCTCTTTACTTGACTAAACTGATCATCAAGGAAAAACTGAACTAAGTCTTGATTGATTATTTGACAATAGCTATTTGAATTAGTATAAATTAATCATTGTCTCATTTATTGCTTTACATTCTTTAACTTAGAATTATTAGAAAAGTATTTGGACACAAAAAAATTAGTCCAAATAACTCAAATCTCGACTACAGACTACTTACGTTGATCCGCGGTAGAACATGTGCATATTGGCCAGATAAGCCTGCATAGTGACACTCTACGAATTACACAGCTCCTTCCAGAACTTGACATCCGTTCTACAGCTCCGCCTATAATCCATTGTGATAATATTGGTGCAATCGTATGTTGGATGTTCTTGTCTTCATGTGATTATAGTTAGACTAGATTAGCATATCTGGCTATAGTATTTAACCCATGTACTATAAGCTTACTGAATGCAGTTGCAATTCCATCTCTTGAAATCTGATCTAAGATACTCTCTCTGTTTGATGAACAGTGCAGTACTTTATTTTTGACACTATTCAATACGTATTTTGACGATGTTCGTTTTATTATTAAACTACATAAAAATGAGTTGTTTTATTACAGGTTATACAACACAATAAAAAATATCATGAGTGTTTCATGAAAATTTTACAAAAAAAATTATCGTTTGATCGTCCCACGAAACGGGTCAAAGTTCACATTGACAACTATACACAGTCAAACTGTTGCACTTTTTATGTGACGGAGAGAGTATTTTATTAATAAAAGTTATTTTAGACTTTAATAGATATATTATTACTTATATGATTGCTTATCTGTTAATATTAAATTCAATTATTCGATTGAATTTGAATTATTGTGATAAAAAATCAATTATAAAGATAGGCTTATAAGATAAAACAAAGTTTCGTGTTATTTATAATGAAAAAAAAAAGATAGCTAAATAAATAAGATAATGAGTTGCATTAGTAGATGGATAGAAATTTATGTTGAATTTGAGGTTTTAAAATTTTATTTAAGTTTAAATTTGTTGAAGTTATCATATTGTCTTTTTAAGATTTAAAAATTACATTAACACCTTAACAATGATTTGTCATCTAACATCGTAATATAATTGTATATATGATAGCATAGATTGATTCGACTATGACACCGGATACATACAGTTCAACCTAATGCGCCGACCGGATCGGTCCTAGTTTGTTTACTATACATAGCTCAGGAAATGTGTTACAATTCAGCAAGTTTTTCGTCTTAACATACCGTATGAAACATGTGTCGGTTAGTTTTGTTTGAAGCTTCATCTGTTATTGTCAAAGACAAAAGCGTTCTGAAGATATGTGGATTTGCAAACTTGTTATTCCCTCCCTTCAATTATTTTAATATCGTTCTGACTTTGTATGTGTATCAATGTAAAAATTTGATCCGTACGTAACGACGATCAAACGTAATTATTTTTTATAAATCGTGAAACATCAATAGTTGTATAACTTACGTACTTTAACTTAGTACATATTATAGGACGATAAGATATGATTTGATATGAAAATAAGATTTGTATTCATATGTATATAATAGTATAAAATACGTATATGTTGCAAAACGCTCCCTCCGTCCCAAAAAGAATGCAATATTTTGACCATGCACGTATGACGATAAAAGCATTGATCAGTATTACAGAACGATCAAACGTTGTTTTTTGAGAAAATATCGTAAAGATTAATGATAGTAAACGTTATATATTATAACTATGGATCATTAAAAATTTGAAATTATGTCGTTTAAATACGTAACGAGACTTCTCAAATTACGTTATTAATAATATAAAAAATAAAAAATATTATAATAATTCTAGGACGAAATAAGCATGAGAGAGAGAGAGAGTATGTCTTTTTGGATAAGGGTGTGACCGTGTGAGTAACAATCCAGGCTCGACGGCCTTGTCCAACCCATCCCTTTCAGGCCCTAAGCTTGCCCAGCCCTGTGGACATTGACCGGTCCTTGGACAGGGGCCTAAACCTAGACAAAAGATCAAGTATTTCTCAATTCTGACATTAAAAGGATTAATCAGATATTCTTTCAAAAATATTACATTTCTTATACATATAAATAAGAAGATGATGAAATTATGAATAATTTGCGGGATAAACAAATAATATTTTTGATAACTTTATTTTGACACATTAGACATAATATATATCACGAATTATAATCATTGAATAAAATAATATTCATATCATATCGTTTTTAATAAAAAAAAATTACGCATCAAAATACATAATAAATAATATAAGGGGTTATAAGGACTGCATCAACTGCAGTCATGTTTGACTACAACCCACACAAATTCAAAAAACTAACTGTTATATTTTTAAAAAATTTAAAACAATTACCTTAAAATGAAATTATGAGTATAACTGCAGTATACTTGACTGCAGTTGATGTATCTTCTCTGACATTACAATTAATATGAATACAGAGGGAGTACATTGCGATAATTTATTCCAGTTTGAAACTGATGTATCAGATACCTCGCACAATTCTCCTTATCCTTCCTCATTCAGTCAAAAAAAGGATCACAAAGGCATGAAATTTTCATAATACAAATATAATACAAACATTTCCATTATTAAACTTCGTATAATACAAATATATACACCAATAGTTCGTAAGAGTAGGATCAAATTCATTATACAAGCGATCCACCGAAACAATTGCTGGATCTTTCAATAAGAAGCTACACCAGCGGCCATTGGGGGCTAACCACCTGCAAAACCAAGCAACTATATGATACATATATGCTCCGATAATAACATGTAAGTAATTAACGTAAATGTGTAGGGATAGTGTTGTTTTCACTCCAAGAAGTAGGAGAGGTTTGGCCCATATTGCAAGCGCGACAGACTTGATACCATTAAACTCGCAAAGAGGGGCAAGGGCTCCTATTGCTGGAGTATTCTCATGCATCATGAGCATCCACCAATTGGCGTCCGAATGATATGTGTGTTATGTCGTCTATATCGAATGCGTGCCTAGGAACCATACCTCAAGAGTACTGAACACGAGACGCATCCTGCTTGCAACTACCGATGGCTCCTCAGCATGCCCTGTCACAGCCATTTGTTCTAGTTGAAGAGTCTTCACAGGAAGCCTTATTCAACAAGAAGAGGCACCATTACCAAGGAAAGAAGGAAAATGTGCTTTATAAAACTAAACCAAAAGGATTGAGGCGAACATAGCCGCTCACCAGGCCATTCCCCTCATGAAATATGCATTTGCTATGATGGAACAAAAACCATTCCACTGGAGCAGCATATCTTCCGATACTGGAGTTGCCAACGACCATCTGACGATGGTTGGTTGAGGAGTACACAGAATTGTGATGAAAACGATACTCAACCAGAGAATGCATTCATCAACCTGCAAAATTGAAATAACAGGGGATCCGCTTTTTATCCCATTCAACAGAGTATGATTGGCAAAATAAACATTTCACACAGCAAGTTTAAGCAATAATGTGTCAACCTGATTTACGACAGGGTAGAATTAGACTACAGTTTGTCAACTCATTTAGTGAAGATCTCATACAACTATTTCTAGCTGGATCAAACTAGAGGAGGGCTAAGTGAATATCCCAAGCAATTAGAATCTGCAGTTGGAACTCATACTTCATTGCACTTCGAAGATGATGGTTCAGAATCCCATCTTATAAAAAGAAACAGGCAACTTCAAGTTTCAAGTTTCTCTACCGACATCGTCGTCCCAGAGATAACAGTCAGACTCATGAATCTTTTCCTTCATCTATAAGGTGGGAATCACATATCCATCTCAGTTAATAGCAACATATTCAATCCACCACACAAAATCTGACTTTATTGCATTACATGAGGTCAGCTATATAGATACAATACAATAGCTACATTGATGCAACATACTCACAATGTCTTTTATTACTTAGGTCCTTCCGAGTCTGATCCTGCTCTTTTTTCTTGTACATAGATCACTGCATCTCTCCTAGTAGGTGTTCTCGTTCTGATACATGTTTTATGTGGCCTATGTAAAGCATACTATGCCATATTACAGATTCTTATCTTAAATTCAATTTTGCTTCCCAACTTCTGCTTTGTTACTCTCATGGTTAACTAAGTTTTTTTTACTGCTTCAACCAAAAAAAGGAAAAATAAAAAAAGGGAAAAAAACGTTTTAACCACGCAATGTTCCCTGATTATTTTTTCTCGCTAACCCTTGATAGCTTTATAGCCCTCTTCTTCCCGTCATCATTCCTCTTCAAAATCCACGCTTCTAGCGTTAGATTCTCCCTATTCTTCCTGAGCCATCTTGGAATAATTTTCCTTCCGATCAACCAAGAATATCTTACTTCACCTCAATCTTTAGACTCTAGTGACTTTTAAACTTATTTCAGCACGCCACACCAGAACCATTAAAATGTTAAAAAAACACACAGATTTGTCAATACCAAAAAAATAGTGGCTTACTTCTTTTGAGACTATCTTGGACCTCAAACGGGTGTTTCCTCCATGGCTTTCCAAAGCTTCAATTTCAACGCCTGATTCTTTCATATCAGTTAGCTCCTTCCGCAATCCTTCATCAGTACAGCCTAATGCATATGCATTAACACCAGCTGCGATGAACTCCTAAGAAATCAACTTAATCATTTCAGGACAAGCTGTTGATAAATTAAAACAAAAGAAAGAAGAGATGTAGACAGAAGAAATAGATGGCACCAATGGCCAAAATATGAAGTCAACTTACATACTTTTAGAGGATCACCTCCACCACGCTCAATTACATTCCTGTATCGCTTGAGCAAGCTGATTGCAATGTTTCTTGAAGAACGATATTCATACTCGTCATCCGAAGACACTCCATCTCGAGAGTTGCACTATGAAAAAGGAGCATATGTATAGATCAAAGACAAGGAGAAATAGCCAAACAAATAACTTCAGTCATAAAAAATCAGATTTTAATGAACAAACTCACAAGCCACCTCTTGAAAGCAATCTCATGCCATGTAGAAAGGCCTCTAGGTTGAGTACGGCCATGCAAAGAAAGTGAGCCTTTAGGAAATCCTTCAACACAAGATGGCCTGACATGGCTAAAATGATTCACATCATTCCCAAATGCATCGACATTTATAAGCTTCCATTGAATGACGTCATAAAATGAATGACTTCCAACAAAAATCGAGCACTTGCTGCTAGCTCCGATGGATTGCATCATTAGAAAGGCTGAAACATGACCGAATCACCTACATATTTGCCAATATAACACGCAGATAGGCCGTGACACTAGTGAAGTTACGCACTAATAACACTAAATTAGAAGAGAAACGGGAAAAAGATAATTAAAACTGAACAAAGCGAAGATAATTAAAAATGAACAAAGCGAATAAGTGCGTAGCTTCAGATTCCATTTTCACGCAACATTCCATAGATTAGCAATTTAGGGGTCTACAACTAGCTGAACATGCAGAGATCAATTCATAGTCTACTCCACTCAAGCTTGGCTCTAGGTCATTCATTTGTAAAGATTAAGATGTATGGGAAACCCATGTATGTCGATATTGACTAGCCCAAAATAGACACTATATTTATGCATGGGCTACGCCAATCATACCTTGGGTAGTGACATTGATGTACCACCCATCCATAACCTATACACTTAAGCAATTGGTTTGAGATACGGACTCTATTTATCATATATACTACACAATCGTTGAGTCATTTATTGGGATCCCCCCATCAGCTAACCTCAATAGCAAACTCTTTCTTACTTGGCTTCATAGTAGGGCAATCAAATTGAATCGTTTATCTATTAAGAACACCAACAAATGGCAACTTTTTTCTCAAACAAAGCCACGGACCAAACCAAATATTGTCTTCATCAAAACCTGGAATTCCAACAAGTTCCCAACGACACCTACATGATGTACTATAAAAACAAAAAACAAAATAAAAAAAATAACGAAGACAATCTGATTTTGACACAAACCGATTTCGGTTTCAGCATCAATAACCAAATTTCAGCAACAAACAAGAAATTCAATCTTAGAGTAAGCCCCACTTTGGCCATTCTCAGTAATGTTCAAAATTCAACTTTTTTCACCAAAACTCCTCAAATCACATCCAAAAGAGCAGCAAATTTTGGCAAAACCCAGACAGAAATATACATCAAACAATCAATTACTAATCTGAATAAAGCTAATATAGTTGATTATGATTCAAAGAGTACCTGCTCAATGAAATGAGGGTTATGAACTCCGACGAATCTGCAAGAAAATGTGAGTAGTAGAGAGGAGGGGAAGCAAACAGAAAGTGAAATAGAAAGATTATATTCACCATGTATGGAGAGAGTTGTGTTTTGGGAGAATCTGTTGCGTGTCAAACGCTGGAAGCCACAAAATCAACTCATGGCTTGGGAAATTTCCAGAAATTTGGGACTCGGTCCATTTTAAAAAATTACAACTGGCATTATAATTATATTATTTAAAGAATTTTACTTTTTGTTGATGAAAAAAATTATGTTATTGATTCAAAACATTAATATATAATTTAAATTATTATTAATATTTTATATAAAATAATATTTAATCGTTCAATAAAAAATTCATAACATAAATAATTTTATTATTAATATAAAATAACATAACAATCGATTGAAGGATAACCCAAATTAGGGATGTGTATTGTACGGACATTGCCCGTCTTGTATCTCTAGTAATTGAGATTGAAGGATAACCCAAATTAGGGGTGTGCATTGTACAGACGTTTTCCGTCTCATATCGGTTTTTTTTTTTTTTTATTTCGTATCAATATGTCAGTTTAGATTTATTCGATTTTTCAATTTCATTGGTACGTTACAAATATATGCATAAAGGTAAAAACAAATTGTACAATCATCATCAAATGCAAATCAATTCAGAAATCTATAAACACAAGCTAAATTGCCTAAACTATCAGACAACCAATTCAAACAACAGAACCAGCACACTGTGAGGACAACAAAGAATACAACAACCATTGGAAAAGTAGCAGTATCATCACATCAAAATACTAACCATGGTTTAGTAATAAAACTCTTGCAACAAACTTTCTATGATACCGGGAGGGCAATTCATCCCCTTTTCATTTTATGTGCATTCGAAATTTGTAACTTATTATCCAAGAACAACAAACCCAATATTTCAGAAGAGCCAAAACAAAATCTTTTAGAACATTAGCAACACACCTCCAACAAAATTTAATCGACTTCTATCTAGTTGCTTAACCAAAATCAAGTATAATTAAATGTACAAAATGAGTCCTTAACATGTCGATATGGTTCGTGAAATTCAGTGGAGTTCCTAAGTTATTTCCGATCTCGTACTGACTTTTCAGTTCACTTGTTTAAGTTTTCCTGTCCTTCCCAATTTTTAAGCGGTACGTGTTTGGTACGTTCGGTCCTCTGGGAAACTTTTACTCACCCCTAACCCAAATACCAGGAAAAAAAAAAAAAAAAATACTCATCTCTAAAACCAATCTTACTAATTTATTACCCTGCATGTTGCGCGGGTCCTCTATGATCATTTTATATCTCTATATGTTGAACTATAAGGTTTTGCTTTTATTATGATTTTTCGTTTGCGATTTCATATGATGTAGATTAAGAAAAAATTCAGATCATATATCATGTTTCAAATATAACTTGATAAATTTTATTAAAATTTTAACATTTTTAGATGAATTGATCTATGTCTTTAAACTGTATATTACTATTTCTATACATTGCTTATAATATAATATTCAAAATCGATTTTTAGATAAAAATTAATAATACAATTTAAAAGTTTAAAGATCCATGCGACGTGTTCCAAGTCGATGGAGGCAGTGCTGGGGGATGGACGGTGTGGTGGAGGAATTTAGTGGTTTTTGAGACGTATTTATTAAAAAAACCGAAGGTAAATTTGGTATTGATTTTTTTTGAAATTTGAATAGTGGTCTTCTACGTAATAAAAATTAATTGGTTATTTTTTGAGTAACAAAGATTGAAAAAATAACCTTATAGGTAATTAGTCCTAAAAATGTCAATCGTTATAATAAAACTAGAAGATTTTTTTAGAAATTGATAATGTCAAGACAAAAATTGATTCCTTCAATGCACCACACTCACAATATTTTTTTGAACAAAAATACCCTCTCCTCATATGATGCCTTGGAAGCATCAATTTGGCCTTGACTTTATCAATTCTCATTTTTTATACAATTATTTTATTTAATAAAAAAATTAATAATGATATCTTATATTGATAATTAATCATTTAACTATAATGAGCTCTATATTATTCGAGTCTGCTGTCTTGTTGTCACCGCCTTTGAGTCCAACGCCGTTGTTGTCGTCTCCTTCGCCACCTTCAAGCTTCGTCGCGTCGTCGCCATCTTCAAACTCGTCGCCGTTTGGAGAGAGGGTGATGGATGGTGAGGCGGCGAGGGAGTGAAACAACTTGCGAGTACAACTCCCGGCCTAGGACGATGATGACCGGGGACAAAGATGGTTGGGTACACCTCTCGACCAACATGCATGGGTACAACCGAAGTTGGGGACGAAGATGATCGATTGTAGGTGTTGATTGGTAGTGTGAGGAAGTTGTACATCTGTGTAAATTTTTGTGTATCCCTGAATATAAAGAATTATCATGGTGTATGCCATTAGATTGTTAGAGTTGTACTCATATATAAAATTATTGTATCTCAATAATGAAACTAGTCGTTTTTTGGAAGATTTGTTTTCTTATGTGAAAAATCCTTATGAAATTTGAATATTGGCTTTCTACGTAATAAAAATTATTTGATTTTTTTAGTAAAAATGATTGAAAAAGTGGCCCTCTAGGTAATTCTCTCAATTTTTTTTCTCATGAATAATTTGTACATATGTTGTAAGGATCTTTTTAACTTTTTTTTTATTTTAAGAGAAAATAGCATAAAACCCCGTTGAAATTCGATAGTGACACATCACCCCTTCAAACTTTAAAAATATACAAATGACTATCTTATCAACTCTTATTAATTGTGTTTCTTGTCGAAATAAGTTGATTTTTTTTAAAGTTAACGAAGAATATGCAGTTCACAGTCTTATTAACTTATTTTAACGCGATTTTCTAAGGGTTAATTGCTTATTTTTAAATTTTTTAAGGGTCATGTGTCACAGCTCAATAGTTAAGAGGGGTTAAACATCATTTTTTTTCTTCTTTTTAAAAGAGGTTCTTTAAAAATTCTTAACATTTAATTTTGACTGTTCAACTTATAATCAAAGACCATAAATGAATTAGATAAAAATTCTTTTAATTTTAATTATACGAAATTATCCAGTTGTTTTTTAAAAAAATTAAAAGGATGAAAATATCATGTCATGCTATTTGTCATCCGGATAGTTTGCCATCTTAAAGTTTGTGTATGTATATTTATAATAGATTTTATCAATAAGTGTAACACAAGATTTTTTTCATCAATAATCTTTATTTTTAATTTTTTTTAAAAAGTTCATCATACCTTTCGTTCTAATTTACGCTCATTTAGATTTAGAAAATAAAATATTTCACCAATCTAACAAAAATTATGAAAAAGAAATACAATATTTGAATCCTATCACTTGACAATCCTCCTCCTCCCAGATCTATGTCGTGTTCATCGTTAATATTGTTGTTGTCCTCGCCGATGCCATCGATGCAACTAGTATGTCCCCATCGGACCAAATAATTTGCCGTCGTGTTATATAGTGGACTGTCGTGTTATTCACTGCACCGATAGAATCCGATCTTCACTTTCGTCGTCGTCATAGCCATGACCAATGCAAACACCGTGACACCATCAAACCAAATAGTGCGTTGTCGTGTTATCCAATACATCGTCGTGTTATTTAGTGCATCGTTATATTCTGATCATAACATCCATAAAAAACAGCATATAACATCCGGTTCTTCTACAAACCAAAAACTAATACAATACGTCATTTGAAAGTGAACATGACAATCAACTCTAAAACGTAGATGATAGATAGTGCACCTCAGTAAGCAACAAAATGCGTCTTATTAACTGAGATAGTACGACCATAATTTCACTTCAATATTGGAATTTATTTAGGCATTTTTACAAACAAAGTTCACAAACTATGATCGCAAAAAAAAAATTAATTTCAAATTTTTTTCAAAATATAGTGGGAGAAGTCGCCCTACGTCATTCCAAGAAGAAGGCGCAAGGTGCCTTTATTAGACTTAAAGACGCAGGGCGTCTTTTATTGGATAGGGAAAAAATCCCATACCCACACCACACCCATTAATAACATTACAATTCATTATAAATATTTTAAACATTGTTTTTTTACCTATTAATATAACATTGATAATAATATTGTTAAAATAAACAACCAAGTATACTTTTTATTCATTTCAAATCCGTTAAATATATGGATAGTCTTTCCGATATTCATCACAAATATCCTAATTAAATAATATAATAACTTTCGAAGATTTTAGTTAAACTAATTCATATCCACGAACTAAGAATATTGGATTTGTTTCGTCTTCCATGTGCTCTGAAAAATTTCTTCCAACACCTCATCTGTTCTAATCGTTTGATATTTCAACCGATTTGTGATTGTATCTTTGTAGACGTAAGAGATCACTAGATCTGAACATGTAATTTTCCATGTTGCAGGATCGTTGTCAAGAAAAGAAATGCAATTCTTTATGAATCGAAGAGAGTTATATACACTAACTGTTAGAAAAGTCAATTTACCATCATAAAAAGACCAGTCATGTGTTGTGTCTCTCGGTGTCGTGCTTTGCTCTCCTCCACAATAGAGATGAACAACGATTTTTCTCTGAACTCATACTTGAGCTCAAAGCTTCCTGGTTGGATGTGAGATTCATTGTCTGCCAAGCAGGAACTCCGAGATTGTTGACGTCGGTCTCGTGCATTTGTACGATCATATAACGTCAAGTTGAGTATTGATGATCCGTAATCTCATACGGTCTAAAGCCTCCAGCTCCAATTCATGGATTACATGCATCGGCAATTTCCCTTCCGAATCTTGATCTTCGGTAAATCTCTACCCTCTTGTAATCGCCTTGGGTAGCATAAAGTTCGATCGGTTGGTCCACTGAATGACAGTAATGAAGAAAACAGAACCAATTTTTTTCAGAATCGATTTGAATGTAATTCAGACTGATCCTCGTTGGCGTACATGATTTTCATTTTGAGTTCGCTCTGAACGCACCATACTCCGCTTGAATCCTGGACACCAATTGAGCGTAAGAGTCCTTTCTGTAAGCCTATCTCAAATATTCTTAGTTGTCCATCAAACCATGAGATTTCTCACGTCGTCAGATCGGACAACCAAGTCCCTCCCAGGTGTAGTTTAATCTCTATCATGAGGCCCATATTCCTGTAAAATGACAGATAGAATGAAAATGATAAATAAAATCATAAAGAAACGTAGAGATGATGTGTGAAACGATTACACAGAGGACATAATACAGGATGCTCTTAATACATAACATCGGATGAATTGATATTAACTGTTGATGCATGTTTTTTTAAATATTGGTTAAACAAACAAACAAATCCTGTACTTATGATACATTGATGATTATTTTTGAAAATGATCGATAAATAGAATAAAAACTATAACTAAAACATATTGGATTACATGATCGACGAATAGAATGAAAATTATAAGTCAAGCATATTGGTGTACATGATCGATTACATAAGTCATAATCGATGACATCAAAGTCCGACACTACATAATACATGATACACCAGAAAGAATGGAACTGTAAAATCCGAACTATAAAATACATGAGTAGAAACAGCAGAGATAACTCGTTTATAAAATGAAATGGTATAATACAACAGGGAAAAAATCAGTCTCGCCCTTGTTGGCCTCCCCTGATCCTGACTCTTCCTCTAGTCGGTCTGCCTGCATATCCAGATGGAGTGAACCTATCCGATGGTACGCGATGCCTCGGGGATAAATCATCGGAATGTCGAGCATCGTCAGGATCTACAGCATCATCATCATCACCGTCTGAATTTATAGCCTCATCCACTACAAAAAAAACCTGTATAGTTTGCGACGGATCAATTCCGTCACAAAAGGGAATATTCCGTCGTAGGAACATATCTGCGACGGCACTTTCCGTCGCAATCAATGGCGTCGCAAAAGCGTAAATTTGCGACGGATCCGTCGCAAAGAAAGATATTCTGCGACGGATTGATTTTTTCCGTCGTAGAATATAATTTCTAAAATTTATTTTGACTTGCGACGGATTCCGTCGCAAAAGTAAATAAATGTTCTTTTAATTAATTCCTAATATAAATAAATAATTAACTAAAA
>JAOVYX010000468.1:0-13613 GCA_035668315.1 Drosera spatulata
TTTCTTGAATAAATCATTGAAAGTCTCCAACATCCTGGGACATAAATCCCCATTCCATTGTTCTGCATCGCTTCGACGATTGCTGAACCAGTCCATTCAGTTGACACGAATCTGATCCACCATCTGAGTGATAGGATGCTTTCTCACCCCCAAAAGCAAGCATTGAATGACTTCGCAGCATTGGTCGTCATCTCGCCATAACAACAACCAACTACAAAACTGATTGTCCACCTCTCATAAGGCATAAGCGAAGACGTGAAATCTTTAGCTAGATCACCTCTTCTAGTCTGAAATTCATTCCAATTATCATAAAACTCAGTGACGGTTACAGGATAGGCACAACTATGAAACTTATAAATAATACGCTGTTTTTATGGCGATGGCATATTAGAACCTCTAAATCTAGCATTGAAATTATCCGTCAAAGTGCCGAAGACAATAGGAAAGAGGATGTTCCGGAAATACTTTGGAAAAAGCTTTCAAAAGGTCTTTATTATGATCACAGACAAAATTGATCCTTCGTCCGAAAGGAATTACTTGACGAAGCTCCGAAAGAAACCAATGCCGACTAGAGTACATCTCCTTATCAACCACAGCAAATCCAAATGGGAAAAGTCCTATAAAGAAATTCATATGAATAATATTCGTGTTTGAAATGATACTAGAATCACTCGTACAAAGGCGCACTGTTTCAATTATACGGACGCACTTTTCAAAATGAAACAGCGCGACTGTTTAAAGGAAACAGGGCGCCTGGCTAAAAATACAAAAAAACAATAATTAAAAAAATACATATCCCCATTTGCATCTTTTCCAGTAGCTCCTAATATGACTCCATTGAAATCACCTTTCAAGAATGTGCCATCAAGGAAAAGCAAAGGTCTGCAATGATTGAAATCGATGATCCAAGCTTGAAACGAAACAAATAGCCTGGAAAAATGATTTGATCTTCTTCCGTGGTAAGTGAAACATGAATTCCTTGATTGGTACTAATAAGTGTCGGAATATATGGCTTCACTTCAAAACGACTCGGAAGAATGACCACCAAGCATTATCTTCGTCTTCCTTAGGGTTCTCCATGGCTTGTTATATCACAAATCCAAACCATAGATGGCTTGAACATAATTTCTGACCTGCTTCTCATTAAAATTAGGGTCGTGACGTACAATTTCCAAAAGAGACTTAGCAAGCCATTCTATTTTCATGGACTTCATTGAACCCGCCGGGAAAAACAATTGTCCCCAAGTGTGGACAATATTCGGCTTCCTTATGAAAAATGACTTATTGTAAGAACATAATGAAGCCTTAACAAACCATTGACAACCATCATCTTTCTTAAAATAGATCGCATGAACCCTATCGTTCTCATTCCTCTTAAAACTATATCGAAATCCAACTTCGCATGCATAAAATGCAACAGACTTCCTGAACTGCTTTGCGCCATCAGGAAAAACTTGGCTAACATTTTGGATCAAATTCGACCAATGAGAAGAATGCAAGGGTTGATCGCAATTGCTCGATGTACCAACATCCAACTGAAGCAACGACTCACGCACGACATCATCACCAAAATCATCATTTATCTCAGAATGTTGATTAAGATTGGAAATTTGAATCCCAGAAATCCGTGAACCAGTAGAAAATCCCTGGCACACAGAATCATTATAAAGACGCACTGTTTGAGATTGTGACACATTGTCAGTACTCAAGCGCATTGTTTCATCAAACTGGCGCACTGTTTCATTTCTAGAATCAGAACCCACACTCAAACCACGATAATCCAAACTCATTCCTCCACACACAGAATTCACATCAATTGATTATAGACGATGACATTTTGAGAGCTCAAACAACATCATCAAATCCTCTTCATCATTCAATAAGATCGTTCATGACCCGGAATTGAATAATACAAATTGAATTCATGCGATGAGGAGATTTTGAAACGATCTTGTACCTTTTCTACAATATATTCGAAATCGAAATCCGAATGGCATAAAAATGAAAGAGATATAGAATCAAATCTACAAACCAAGATGGGCTTCACATCGATTAAAAGGATCGCAGATAATGATCAAGATGACGATGGCGATATCATACAAATTTTGTTGTTGATCATGGTTTTTGTCATCGATTTCGAATGACAAATCTGCAAAAAAAACATACATTTAACAAAAAAAGAATGAAAAGGGAGACAGTTAAGGCAATAACTGCGAGTTTTGTTGAGAAAATTTGAAAGTATATGAAATAGGAATTATTTTAGCGGGTTGTACCAAATGGGAATTATTTTGTAATACATGTACCATAGGGAAATTTTCACAAATCTTTAAATGATATAAGTACAAATTACAATTAAATTTTTGTTAATCTAAGACTATTTTTATCTAGAGAGAATTACCTATTACTCATCAAAACCTAAAACATTTGCCGTTTAATCATACTCCATTATCTTATTTACCACTTAGTTATCAATAAAAAAAAAAAAAAAAGACTTCAATTCTTAAAATCAATCCAAATAAGACTAAATAATAATTAATAAGTTAGGGGGTGACTTCTTGATAGATAAGTTTAAAAATAACTCCATAATTTATACTTTTATCTATTATTATTTTAAATCGTGCAGCGCATAGGATAGTAATCTAGTAAATATAAAAAACCGAATCAATACTGAAGTTGATGTAAAAAATTAAAAATGCACTACTGCCGTCTTAATTGTTGTTTCATCTAGTATCCTTCGTTGTTTTTCCTACCCACGAGACCCAACTCATAAGTCCTAAATCCCAAACAGCTTCTCCTAAAATATGTTGTAAGCAAGTAGTCACAAAAGATCTTCTATACAAATCTTTTTGCCTCTCATTTGGTAAAACAACAACAATAACATGCTTTGGATATGCTGCGATGGGGAGCCTGATAGTTATGAAACCTCAGGTTCCTACTGAAACCAATTGATAATAAGTTAAGTGACCTAGGATCTATAGAAACCGTACCATTATTTTCGTCCTATCTGATATGGGTAAACTGCTTTCAGCAATAATTAATCAAATCTTTAAGATTTCAATTCAAAAAAATTATGGAAAATTACCCAAAACTACAAAAATTGAGTAAATATTACAAAAATATTCAAACAGAAAAAGAATAACCAAAACATACAATTTCAAAAATTAAACTTCCCAAAAAGTCGTCTTCTCCTTCTTCTTCTTCTTCTTTTTTGTCTCTCATTATCAATCATGAGTGCTTGATCTTGATCATCATCGTCATCGTCGTCATTGAACATTTGATCATGATCAAAATTATTATCTAGAACAAAACTTCGATCACGATCATCATTATCGATTTCACTATTTGATATAGAATAGAACGATTTTCATTCATAGATTTGGTGTGACATCTTAATCGTTTGTATGCCATTCAAATTTTGGCTTTGAACAATTTGTTGATAAGGTACGAGATCATTTCCAAATCGTCTCAGTTCATGAAGTGAATTTGTGTTATTTGATCCCGAATCATGATCGATGCATGTTGAGTGATAAAAAGGATTTGACGACGCTTGGTTTAGGCTCAATTAATGTGAATGTTGAGCATAGTGGCAATGTGTTAGAGACTGGTGCTTTGAACCTATTTTCATATCGAGGAAGTGAAACAGAACACCGATTATGTGAAACAAAAAGCCATAACAAATCCTGCAAATACATTAATCAAACAGGATAATAGTTTACAGAAATAGAGCACCTAAGCAATTACACATTGTTTGAATCCTCTAATATCCTGCCTGAGAATGCTGTTGATCACGGGGTATTAAATGATGATTTTGCTGATAATATTGTGCATGAATCATTACTTCAATTGGATGGCGGTTTGTCTAGCAATGTCCAACCATTTTTGTGTTCTTCGCATTGATCTAATCTAATTTAGAGTGTTAGCCAACCTTTTCATGGTGGTGTGAAACAATTTAGGAAGTCTCTTGTTCTGTAAACGGTCGAGGTAGGATTTAGATACATTTTAAAGAGGAATAAGAAGGATCGGGTTTATACAATTTATGCTTTCAAAAACAATGGTTGCCAATGGTTTGTTATGGCTTTATTGTGCACATAAAATAAACTTTTTTTCATTCGGAAGTTGAATAACACTCATACATGTGGACAGTTTTCTTTTCCGGAGAGTTCTATGAAGAGCATTAAGTCGGAATGGCATGCCAAAGCTGTTTCACAAATGATATGTCGTGACCCTCATGTTCGAAGCAACCAGGTCAACCATCATTTCCAAACCAATTATGGATTAGATTTATCATATATGAAGTCGTGGAATATCTTACAGAAGGTAAAGATGATGGTTGTTGGAGATTCTACTGAGTCATTTGCAAACCTGATGCCATATGTTCAAGCTCTTTCTAGAACTAATCGTGGAAGTGGTATTACCTTGGCCACGGATGATAGAACAAATCGTTTTGCTAGTCTCTTTGTTTCGATCCATGTTTCAATCGTAGGATTCAATCATTGTAGATCGTTACTTTTTGCTTGATGGCACATTCTTGAAGGGTGATTTCAGTAGAGTCCTATTAGGAGCAACAAGGAAGGATGCAAATAAGGGTATGCATTTCCAACTTAAAAAACGTATTTTAATTTTAAAGCAGATGCTCTGTTTGTGTGGATCCTGTTTCACTACGGCGTAATCAATATGTTTTCTTAAACTTTTGTTTTGCAGAACTTTTCCTTTGGAATTTGTTGTGGTTTTTGAGGAAATGGACTCCACTTGGTGTTGGTTTCTTTCAAAGCTTTGTTAAGTTATTCCTATTGAGTGAAAAATCAATTTCTCCTCGGATCGCAATTTGGGTCTTTTACAAGCATTTCCTGAAGTTTTTCCTAATCATCCACTTTCCATTGTCTTCATCACCTCAAGAATAATCTCAAAGTAAGATACAGAGAAACTAATATGCCGGCATCATACAAGCAGCATATCGTTGACCTTTTCGATAGATGTACGTACGCTACAAAGATCATTGAATTTTATCATAAGATCAAAAAATTTCAGTAAATATACGACAAATAGCTGAAAAATTTATGGGATCTTTGATGCATATGAGAGTTGCACTATTAGTTTTGTTGTTGAGTGTCGTTATGGGAGTTGATCCCAATGCTGCAGAATCGCTCAATGCTTGGCTTTTAGACGTGAGGGAACTACCGATCACTCAGATGATGAATCAAATCTGTATCAAGTTAATGGAGTGGCTCAAGAATTGTCGAAAAGATACGAAAGAATGGAATGGCGTGTTATGTCCTAGGATGCTGGACACTTTAAATTATTTATTCAAAAATTCATGTACCTATATGATGAATAAATCCATAGAGTTGATTTTGAGGTGATGTCCATTCTGACAGCTTCAGTAAATGTCAAAGAAAGGAGTTCTCGTCTCGTATATGGCAGAGAAATGATTTTTCATGTTTACATGCGGCGTGTGTTATTGGGAACTTTTCCTTGTCAGTGTGTAGTGTTATCGATCCTTATTTCTCGATTGAAAGCTACAAGAAAAGTTACGAGGTTGCCATCTATCCTATTCCTTCATCTATTATCCACCAAATCGCATCGTCTACAGATATTGAAATCGCTCCACCTACTTCATGTAGGCAACCTGGTAGACCAAAAAAGCAACCTATAATGTCAAGTGGTGAGGAGACGAGTGGTATGAAGTGTACAAGGTGAAACAAGTTTGGTCATCACAACTAGATGACATGTCGAGAGCCTAATCCATGATTTCTTCATGTTTCGTTTCTTCTTTCCATTTATTTTTCTTATGAGCCATGTAATGATTGTTGTTTTTCATTTAATTTCATGACAAATATGTGCTTAAACTATTTGTTGTTTCCTTTTTTCAAAAAAATAAACAATTTGTGTTTACAAGACAGGCGCTCTGTTTTAGATTTGCCTATCACCCTAATTGAAAGAAACAAAGCACCTGTATTATTTGAAACAAAGAGCCTATATTATTTGAAACAACGTGACAAATTTCAAACAAAACAGAGCCATTGTTAACAGGAATAAATTTGGAACATAGAGAAACATTAATTAAGCTATTGGCATTATCACTGTGTTATACACATAGAAAAGCATTTGAGTAATATGAAAGCAACAGATTGTATGACAAAAAGGCATTTGAGTTTATTAAGTCAATTGGACTTAAATTGATATTTTTATAATAAAGTTGTCACCATCTTTGCCCTAAATTGTCGCATCTCTTCCAGCGTCGAAGTTTTTGGAATTTGTTGTCTGTTCACGATCAACTCTATCCAGTGGCAAACATGCATGCCGCAGTCAAGGTTGTGTTGAGATGGAGCATTTTTGTTGATTATTACGTTCTCTTTTTCTCTATGTTGCGTTCCGTCTTTTTTTACCAGCTCCTTGAGAAAATTTTTGAATATAATCAGCCTACACATATAACAGTTTTATATCAGAACATGTTATTACATAAGTACTAATACAATCTAAAATGAGAAAAATTATACTATTAAAGAGGATCTTACAATGAGCTGAGCATCCCTTGCATAAGCTGCTTTTTGTCTTTTGGAGTTGTGATGTGTCCACTTGTTTTATTCCCTATCGAAGGCCAACAACTTCCAATGGAAGGCTATTGTACCCTTTGGTACGCCCCAAGTTGAGTTCACCGGAACAAATGCCAACTCTTCCTTCTTTCAAGCAATGGTTCTTTAATCCATTTGTAAACTACCTCTGTATCTTTGACAATTAGTTGCTACATAATATGAAGAAAAGGAAATCAAAAACTACATTCGCATTTGATAAGAAATAATACAGATGAAATTGTATTTTCTTACCCAACATTCTGTAGTGTACACCACAACTTGGTCTTTGCACGTTGTATTTCTTAACATGAAAGTCACAAAAGCATTGATTATGATGTTTGATAATGCATCAACATTTGCAATGTGTTTGACGTCATCCATATCTGTGAATGCGATCCCTCTAATGGGATCTTTTAAGTAACAGTCAATATCACTATAGTGAAAAATTTATCAGATGTTTTGATCAAACAATAGTTTATGCATGAAAAAAGTTGAAACTTTGATAATTTAACACAGGTGCTGTATTTATTGTACCATAGGCACTCCGTTTATTTTTTAAGACAGACACTTTATTTAATTCTAATGCAGGCACTCTGTTTTGACAGCAAACTTAAAAAAATTAAAAAATAATCGAAGCAAATAAAAAAAGTATTTGAAATTGGAATGCTTACATCTTTTCCAGTTTTGACTTCATCTTTTTTCATTTGTCTCTCGCGTCGTCCGCCAGGTATTGTGTTGAACCTTGTGATGTTTTGATGATGACAAAATGTAGAGCACTAATGATTTACAAGTTAGATGATGTGCAGGTGCAATGTACAAGCTTGGAGGAATTTGATGGATACAAGCTTGCATATCTAGGAAGTAATCAAACTAGTGCAAAAGTGTGTTGTAGACAGGTTGATACTTTTGTCTATTAGATGTAGTATTGAGCACATATAATTTGAATTATCTTGAACATGTTTTCGAAAAGAACCTAACCTTCACTAAGAGCTGGTTCTTGTCACAGTGACATTCTTGTAACAGAATGCTGATTTTTCGGGTAGTGGTTTAATAGAGATTTTTTCATGTTTTAAATTGGATATTTATCTCAGTAAATTATCTTTTAATATGCACAATGTTTTAAACAAGGTAGGGTCATAGGGTTTAACAAAAAGGGTTGAGACCTTTGAACAAACTCCTATTTTTATGGGATAGTGGCTAGGCAATATTTTTTACCTGAGCATTTTCTGGTTTAGCCACATTCTCTATGACTGCACCTCTCCATAAAATGTTGTTTTCACTATTTAGGAAGACGAAAAACATTCTTATGATTATCGATTCACAAAGTACATGATAGGAATGTACAATCCCTCCAGTTGTATAGAAATTAATGAACAAAACTTAGAAGTATTATACCATGATGTAGTTAGTATGCTTAGGCTGGAAATCAGTAAGGAATTTGCAGTCTGGGTAGGCTGCTAGAGAGCAAACGAGCACATATTAAGAGCAATAGGCCACCAGATGCAAACTACTACACAAAAATTTCGACAAAGCAGCTAAGACATGCATGGACAACAAAGGAGCTACAAATGCTTCGGGGTCTGGGATTAATCTGGTAGACAAGGGCCAACACAACAATGCATGGATTGCATCAAATCTGGACTGGAGTGCAGCAAAGATGGTTGGTAAGGTTGGGGCAGAAGTTTGAGGATTAATCAAATCGAAGATTTGAGGTTCAGAGTGACGATACAAGAATCAAAAAAAGGTGAGCTATCAACATCAGTGAAAGAGTCACATGTGACAAGCTGTCACCATCAAACCTGGTACAGTTACGGGTTCATTCTCTCAGCCTATAAAAGGGGAACAAAGAGCTCAAAGAACAGTGGTGTTGAACGAAGCATTGAACGTACAAAAGTGTGCAAAATCAATCTGAATTCAAACTGTTCAAGTGAACTGAATTGAAGAAGAACAGGAAGAAGAGGGTTCACTAGTTTGCACTGAAGAACAAAAGCAGCAGTAGAGTCCAGCAAAGGATCTGTGCAAATGGGTCTAGGTTCTTCGTCTTTGACAAGTTAGCTAGTTTGTAAAGGGATTGTCTTGTAAGCCAAAAACAAGAAGATAGTGAACTCACCTCTTGGATTGACTATACTGATCACCAAGGAAAGATTGGACTAAGCCCTCGATTATCAGTTGATAACGAGTGTCTAAACCAGAATAAATCCTATGTTCTTTATTTTCTTTTCATTGTTTTGAGTTGTTACAACTGTTAGAAATCAATCACAATAGTCAACAGAGATAAACTCTCAAAGTTTAGGTCTCTGCTGCATATAGTTTCAGTAGTCTGCAAGGAACATCAGTGTATTGAAATCTACTATTCCACTATATTACATTGAAAAATTTAAAACAACCTATTCATCCCTCCTTTAGGTTGTATCTGTGAATCTTACAATTGTATCAGAGCCTGACTTTCCAGACTTAACAGTTTTGGACAGAAAAGGTCATTTCTTTTGATAAATTTCTACAAAGAAGTTAGTAACAGTATATTTTGTGACGAAATCATGGCTCCTCCAAAGCTACCCAAATGCCCCAACAATGGAGACCCACTAGCATGCTCATTCGACAAGTTCAATCACTGGAAGCTAATAATGCATGTACATCAGGATTCAATTGATGAAAAATGCATGATGTGATCACAAATGGGCCATATATTCCAAAGATGCCAAATCCAGTTGATGCATCCAGGGAAGCAGACAAACCCAAGTCTCTTTGGACAAAAGAAGACTAGGATTTGGTGTTGGTGGATAGAAGTGCAAGAAATCAAATACTCAAGGCTCTTGATGATGATATGTTTGAAATAATGGTTCATACAACCACTGCAAAGGAAGCATGAGACGCTTTACGGCTCAGGAATGAAGGAACAAATACAATCAGAAAAAACAAGAAGGATGTTTTGATGCAGTAGTATGATTGGGTCTCAATGAGATCTGATGAAAACTTGACTAGCTTCTATGAGAGATTCAATGTACTCTTCAACAATCTCAAAACTTTAGGGAAGACTTTTGATAACAAGGAAGTCAACCTGAAGTTCATGAGATCACTTGGTGAGATCTGGGGAACAAAGACCATAGGAATAAGGGAGTCCAGGGATCTCACTAAGATGTCCTTTGCACAGCTATATGGTGTGCTACTGCAATGCCTCCACTTTCACTTCTTGATGACACATGGGCGTTATGCCGTCACAGATCCAGTCTGCGACAAGGCCAAGTAACCCGGACGGGTATAGAGAGTCAAGGAATTACCTGTACATCATCATTGGATCGTTTTCAAATACTCTAACTTTATTCCATGAGGTACGAGTATTGAATACCCACTTAGTTACAAGGTACAATGATCAAATTTATTACAAGTTCTTACGTTACATGTCCTGATGCTCTATTGAGCCAAAGATAGGTTTATGTTACATTATTCACAAAAGTACATGAGATGGCTAAATTCATGCAATCCTCAATCTACTGGACACTATCACCAACCTATTGGTTACCTGTACATAACCCATGAGCATAAAACTCAATAGCCTAGAGTATATGAGTTTCGTTTGCAGGGCACTCCCCCGACTGTGGATAATTGGTGAGTCCCAGTAAAACATTTTTCTAACTTATAGAAAATATGGGCGCCATATCAAACAATACTTGCATTTATACGTCGTCATATCCTTTCTGTCTTTTTATTCTTATTATCTCGAGTACACGACTCGACTTGAAAGACAACTCCAAAGACATGAAAGACTCAAATTACAAAGGTAGTGCGTCAATCATCAGCCAGGCTACCCATGAGATTATGTTTTCGTACCTGTATGTTTCGTGCGTCGCCTTGCACCTTATGTGCGCATTCAATGAGACCATATGCCTGCATTGAGATGATTTGGGCCTCTATGTCAATCGCTGCATGCATGCTAAGAGGATGGGGGATGCCCAACGCTCCCTAGTTAGTTTTCTCACCCGTGACGATGACTCAAGGAATAACGTTTTCACAGCGACCCAGGCTTAATTACATAACCAATGAATGATCCCAATGGATACAAGAAGGGATACCAAGTTCGATCTTCTTCATGACAATTCCAAAAGATGTAGAAAAAAATGGTCAGACCAGACCCAGGAAGGAACGCCATGCTCAACCTTCATAAAATTTTCAAGGAGAGCGATCAACGATCCAACGGATCCAAGAAAGGACGCGCAATGCTCGACCATCATAACTCAAGGATACATATATATTATTTTATTCATTTTTCGTTAGTTCATATCACCAAGATAATGAAACCTAGCCATACGTTCTCGTGTCCTTTTTATTTAAGCATTTAGAGGTCGTTCTCGTTTATTTCCCAAGAGGGTATATATGTTATAATCGTGCGTATTCTAACCCATTTCAACCCCTATACATCACATCACATATCAAACATATAAAAAAATCATCCTTGGTCTCTATCCTAATGTCAAGGCTTGTTCTTACAACCCATCCCCCCATGGTATATTTAGTACCCTTTTAGTACATAAACCCTGTGATCAAGTACAATTCATCGTATCACACCACCAATCATACACATATATAACGAAGTACACCCATGGCATTTTGGGATCATAATTATCATTAAATAGTGTCTCATAACCTAATGCATGCACCCATGCATATATTATCGAAACCCTAGTTCCATTATCGCCTTAACACATCAACCAAGAAAACAAGCTTATCATCGCCCTCCTAGCGGTACCCTCCTCATCATAATCATCATAACACATCATATTGATGAAATATTAAGCATGAGATGGATCGAGAGGGGGTAGGTTACCTTTGAAGCGTGTTTAACCCTAGTTTGCCTTAAGGTTCAAGAAACTTTAGAACCTTTGACACCCAATTCCACACCTCACTGTCCAGCTGTTGTTCCACCTTGCCTCACCTCCTTGTCGCTGGTTGTCGCAGGAAAAGTTGCTGGAATGTCACCAGAGAAGCTTCGTGAGGTGTTTCAAGCTTTACCATGCACACGCCTTGGTACCCATGACGTCAAGGACCTTTCCCTTGCTCTGCCACCCTACAGCCCTCCCTCCTTTCACCTCTGCTAGCAGGAGCAGTCATCGCGGCTGTTGTCGGAGTAGCCCAAGAGGTGTTATGCGAATGAGAGGGAGAAGAGAAAGCGTATGGCGACATTGATGAGTTATTATGGCTGGCCTGGATTGCTCTGATGATGTCAAGGCAATCTTGGTGTTCGATGGAGGCAGTTAGTGGCAGTGAGGTTGATGGTGGCGAAGCTGTGTGAGTTCGGTGATGGTGGTTCCCGTGTGGGGAGATGTGTGGGCTACCCTGGCTGTTGTTTGTGGCCGGCCATTCTTCGAATGTTTGGGGAAGATGGAGGCAGCCCCAGGGTGGTTGTGCACTAGCTAGGGTGGTCCTCAACGGCCTTGCACGGCGACAATGATCATGGCGAGCAGAGGGCGTTCGCGTCGATGAGTAGGGCAAGGTCGTTGGTGGTTGACGTCGGGTAGCCGTTGGTTGGTGGTGGATGTAGATGGTGATGACGGCGATGAAGGTTGGTGGTCGATGATGGTGGAGGTGTGGTGCTAGTCGTGGTGTTTGGCATAGGGTTTGGTTTGGCAATGTCGGCATAGGAGGAGGTCGATGATGGTGATGAAGATGGTGGTGATGTGGTGGCGCGGTGGTGGTGTTGGTGGCGAAGGCGAAGGTGGTGGAGAATGGCATGGTTTGGTTTTGGTTAAAGGAGAGGAAGGAGTGTAGCCATGGAGGGGATGGAAACAAGGAGGTGAATATAAGGGGTAATGGGTTGTCCTGATGAGTGAAAGGTGAAAAAAGCAAAGGACTACAGGAAACAGAATAATGAAATCTGAAGGGTACTGGCATCGTGCAATTGGTGTAATCTTTCCTAAAGGGAAATAGCATTCACTACAAAAGAAAAGGTGATTTTACGATGGAACACAATTGCGACGGACCATTTCCGTCGCAAAACGAAACGTGATGCGACGGATCCGTCGTAGCATAAAATATGGGGGAAAAAAATTAAAAGAAAATAAATATACGACGGAAAGTCAACAGCGGTCGCAAAAGAAAAGAAATCTGCGACGTCGCAAAAGAAAAGAAAAGATAAGAAATCCGAAAAATAAATATACGACGTCGCAAAAATACATGGGATAAAATTATGAAAAAAAATTACAGTGAATTAAGCTTATGCGACAGATTCCCTCGCAGAAAAAGCTGAATGCAAAAAAATTTTGTTCGGATTTTTGCTAAGTGTTGGGTAGACAGTGATTTGCGACGGCATCTGTCGCAGACAACTAAAAAATTTTTTATATATCATAGTTTTACGACGGATTCCGTCGCAGACATGTTTGTAAGAAGTGCTCTGCGACGGAATCTGTCGCATTTTAATTACTATAAGACTTTACCATTTTGAATTAATTCTTGAAAAATAGAACAATTGATGTAATAAAATTTAAATTTCAGACACCAAATTTTATGCTATATATTATGCATTAATTTATCATATCTAAGTTGCAAATATATAAATGATATATGAAACATCAATTGTAACATAATAAGAGATGCGATCACTTAATGATCGATATATATGATTTATATATCGTTTATGTGACATTGATATTTGGATGATGAATGGACTGTTTAAAAGCTCCGACATACGGTTAGGTTATGGTTAGGATTTGGGGTTAGGGTTTGGTTTAGGGTTTAGGGTTTATGTTTATTCATGACATCTGCGACGGATCCGTCGTACTAATTTTGTATGTTGCGACGGATTCCGTCGCAGAACTAGGTTTAATTTTTTAAATGCAGAATGCTGTATTTCGTAAAGAATTATGACCATTTTCTGCGACGGATCCCTCGCAAAACTAGGTTAAATTTTTTTAAAAGAGGTTTGCGACGGATTCCGTCGCAGAACTAGGTTAAATTTTTTTTAAAACAGGTTTGCGACGGAATCCCTCGCAGAACTCTGTCTATATATTCAGCAGCCGCCTCCCTTTCCTTTCTTCTTCCTCCTCACCT
>JAOVYX010000469.1:0-13611 GCA_035668315.1 Drosera spatulata
AATTATTATAGGACGGAGGAAATGTGAAACATCAATGAATATGTGGTGTATGTTTAAATTTAACAACTTTACTAGGCATTATAGACTTGTGATCTAGGTGAACATGTAATGTTTGCTACCTTAGAACGTGAACTCGATCAAGCAACATTTTCACCATATTGATAATGGAGAATGTCATCACAGTTAGATCAAGACCAACAATGAATCAAATATGATTATATTTTTATAAATTGGCAACGTATTAAAAAATCAAAGTTTCAATCATGACCTATCCAGTGTTAAATTTAAAACTAAATATAAATATAATCGTCATTGTCATGTCAATTTTCATTTAAAAATTATTTGAGTCATATAGTTATAAAATAAAACGAAATATTATTACAAGAGTTTTATAATTTTGAAAAAATTTGGCTTTAAAATAGATCCAAATGCTAAAGTAACAGTTTATAATTTGAATCAAAAACACTTGTTGATATCAAATTATACCAATGATTAAAGGGTTGTTGTCATATAAGTCCCTCAAATACAAAAAAAAAAAAAAAAAAAAAAAAGTTTATCAAATCTTCCTTAATTTCAAATAACTCTATTAAATTTTCATAATTCAAATTAGCTCCTTGAATCTTTATTTATTGGATAAAAGGATCATATAATCCAAATCTTTTTTTTTAATTCTTACAATATAATTATGATATTTTAAAAATATATTCGATTCGTATTTAATTCATTCATATTTTATGATAAAATAAATAATAATTTAAAGAAAATAATAATAAAATAAAATTATTTTGTTTAAAAACGAGGATTATTTTGTCTTAAATAAATATTCGAGGTATTCTATTGAATTATAAATTTTTTAAGACAATAAATAGATTATTTTATCTAATACATTATAATTTAAGACATTAATTTAAAATTAAAAAGATTTAAAAAATTTATTTAAAATTAACAAATATTTAAAAAATTTATATGACAAAATCCCATGATTAAACTCATTTTTACTCTATTATTGGACTTCCTCCTACCACTTGCCGATTAGCAATGAGATGTGAATAACCTGACAGGAGTAATTATTCTTACTCGAAGAGTGCTAGACAACAAAATACAGTACTCGAAAGTTTGCCACTGTTACATCGCTGTGTCATCGACGAGTGTAGGAATCCATTAAAGCCCGAAACCTCCCTTCACCATATACTCACAGCACTCATCTCACTCATTCACACTCACCAAACCCTTGTTCATCATCTCCCCAGAACCAAATTCAGCATCAAAGAGATCAAAATTCCCCGAAATTTGATCATGTAGTTACCTCAAATCCATGGGAATTTGATGAAACCATGATGGGTGGTTCGAAATTTGGCAATTCAATCATGGGCATAAGAATTCCGAGAAGGGTATGGTTAGGGTTTCAAAAATCAATGGGTCTCCTCGTGGGTGGGAATCACACATCGTCCAGGTTCTGTACTCGCTAATCTCAGTAACCCATTTGCGATTTGGTGTTTTTCTCTCGATTTGAATCGAAATCTTGAATCTTGTCGTGAAATTTGTGATTCCCGCTTGAAACTTGAGGTCTGCTTTGGAGGATTGAGGTGAAAATGGTGAGTGGGTTTGGTGGATTTGATGGATCTGGTGCTTTTATGGCACTGATATGGCAAGCGATTCATGGATCCTTGGCTCGGCGTGTGATGATTCGCGGCTTGCTCTCCGTTGCGGCGATCTCGACGTTGTTGTTGATGCAATTCATCTGTGTTGATCATGATCATGATGGTGTTGGCAACTATGGGCTCCATAGGGTGAGCTCTGATGGATGTGATTTGGATCCGAATTCGATCCTGGGTCGGGTTATGAAGCCATTTGCCCCGATCGTGATCCCATATGTGAGGGGCTTTGATCATTGCGATGAGAATGGGAATGTCACCATGAGTGTTGTCAATGAGCTCATTGGGATGAAGTTGCTGAATCACGATGCTAGAACTCTCTATGTTGGCTTTGGATCTCCTTCTGATGTCGCCGTGTTGCGTGATGCTGGATTTGTCAATGTGATTGGATTGGGGTATAGGAATGCCAATGAGGTTCTTCGGCATTCCTTATTCGGGATGAAGCAAGAGCAAATTGTATCTGAACTTGATTATGAAGATAACTCATTCGACTTTGTCCTCACAAAAGGCCTTGATAAGTTCTCAGTTCCAGCCCTTGTAGTCAATGAAATGGAGCGCATTCTGAAACCCGGAGGACTTGGGGCCGTGCTTGTGGCCGGAGAAGGATCTAGCCCGGGAAGCTTGATCAGGTCGGCGACCCCAGTCACATCCTGTCTCAAGAGCTCCGACGTGGTACACGTGACATGCTTGATGGGGTTTACGTTGGTTGCATTCAAGAAGAAAGCTGGAGTGGCCGATTTCTTCGAATTTCATCATCTTCCTTCGAATTGTCCTTCTATCGCGAGGAACAAGCCTCTCATAAGTCGGATGGAACATCTTGTTGAGGAGAAGATGGCGAGGCATGCTGAGCAAATCACATATTTGCCCACTTTGAACGATATAACTTCTGATATGAGATTGGTCTATGTTGACATGGGTGCAAAAGACACTCTGAACTTCAGCAATAACAACTGGTTCCTGCCATCCTATCCGATCGACTCAAAGTCATTCGAGATCAACATTGTTGATCATGATGTGTTGGTCCTGTCTTCCCATGTCAACAAGCCAGGTGTGACCTTCATCTATCATCCCGAGCTAGCCGGCAAAGATGATACACCTGATTCAGCAAAGATTCAAGACATAGAGATCCCCATTGACGATGACGATTTTGATTTCCTTGCCTGGTTCAAGGACACCGTAGAATTCGCAGATCTCGTGGTCTTGAAGATGAATCTGGGGAAGGCTGAACTGAAATTTCTGTTCCAGTTGTTTGAGAGCGGTGTCATATGCTCCGTGGATGAGCTCTTCCTGAGTTGTTCCGACTCCGACCTTGAGAATGCAGGTGGTGACCCTAAGAAAGGTTGCATGAACCTGTTCAAGGGCCTCAGGCATAGCGGGGTCTTCGTCCACCAATGGTGGGCGAAATGAGGATTCCATGTGAAGCCATGCTCCATGGAACATCTCGATTTCTTCGCAAGAATTAGTGCCCTTGGACTATGTTCAGGCACAATTATGTTTTAAGTTAAGCGTGTATAATTGCTCGACCACCTGGTTACTCATGGTCGTCGGTATGCACTATCTATTATTTTCCTGTATTTCATTCCCCGATGTTATGTGATATCGGAAATAAAAGGACCTTTGAGGCAGGTGATCTGTCCCTGCAGCTTTGTGCATATCAGCTTGTTCGATTCATGTTCCATTTTAGCCGTGAGCAGGGAATTATTTTTAAGGTTATTACTGTTATAAACTCGATATATGACAGGAATCGAGGTCAGAATCAATCCAGCCATGACAATAGATTCATCCACGAACTAACAATGGCCACAATACTTCCGCCGAAATCATATTACATATCAATTTTCACTTGTCACATACAAATTCAGCTTAGATCACATGATGGATGAGCTGACCGCAAGCAAAAACTACATGCATCAGGCAGACTCATATATTCAGATGTTATCAAACAGAACAATGTTTCATCACTGCCTTGGTAGACTCCTTCGTAAAACATTTTTGCCTATGCAGTACATAGGGGTATCCGATAAATGAAAGGAGATGGGCAGGCTTTGAAAACGAAAGTATTTCATACCATACTTGATTGTTTTTGTCGAGTTCCAGTGAAAAACGCTCTTCTCCAGCCTGCATTCAGTGAAGTAGAAGAGAAAATAAGATCAATTCGAATGAAACAAGGCGACGACAGAACAGGATGCCTTAAACCTCATGATCATTTATAGTCTAACAGAATACCTTAATCTTAATGTGATAATTCAACTGTCAAAGGATGAGGACTAACCAAAAGGTGGCCTTGAAGGGTGCCGCTGCCAAAACTAAACGAGGCTTTCACCTTCTTAGCGCTTTTATCTTCATCAACATAGGCAATTTGAAGGGGCATCATCAACCACGGCAAGAACTCGTTAACACAAACACAAAACTTGACTTCAGTCTTGATTGGCGTAGCTGAGTCAACAAAAGTCCAGTTAAACTGAAAATGCCTGCATAAAATTAGTTCATGATAATGAAACTCACCCTTTCAGCATATCACCAGATAGAAATACACAGAATAATCATGGGACAGACCTCCAAGTTTGAAGAGCGGCTTTTCCCTTCTCAAATGTCTCCATGCCGGAACCAACTACCACGCGAGCATGGTTAAGAGCGAACCCTGCTTCTTTGAGCTGTTTATCTTCCTCAAGAGATGCAACCGGCCTGGCTGTAGCTCCTTTGAAGTTCCCATCGTAATTGAAAGTATCCGCCCTGCAAATACAAATCGGAGATAAAATGAACATGGTCTCTATATACACCCACACATAAACAAACACCAGCACACATGAAGGATGCTATCCCATAGTCACCACGAAAGCAGCCTTAAGTTATAGTCTGTCGAGAACTAGTTGCAACGTAAATTATATTAGCTTTTTTTCCTCGCAAATGATTCAATGGCAATGTTTAGCATGACGAATATGGATAGAAACTAATCACGGATGCAAAACTCGCTTACTTGTCAATGCAAGCTTTATGATCTTGAGGAGACGGGCGGGCCCAGCACAAGAACACCATCTCACCTATCTCAAATCCAATTCCAAAGATTCAAGAACAAACTTCGATGATAATCAGTTCAGCTAGCATGACCAAGGAAGTTGTCAAAATTAATCAGTCCCTTGATTTCCCCACAAAAACAGATAAGAGAGTCAACAGGGCAGTCACAGATTTTCAGAAAAAATTCTGCAAGTAATCAAAATTGAGAATTGGGATGATTTGAGTAGGGGAAATTAGGGTTTTGGTTTACCTTGATATGGCACCCTGATGCGGCAATGGCGACTACACGGACGAAAATGAACCGTGTGGAATGTCCCAATCTGCGCCCCCTTTGTTTTTTCATTGTGTTCAAGATAATGATGTAGACCCGTATTTGTAACTATATTAAACAGTATGATATGGTATCATGCATTATGTATACCTTTTGAGAGATCTTTTAAGAGAAACAAAATTTCACATCACATGGATGAATAGGTTGATGGTGTCCCGAGCAGCCATTGATCCAAAGGGCTGTCAAGCTTCATAATTTTCGCAGTTTAGAAAAAGCCTCCCTATACTAGTATTTGACAAGTCGACGCATGATTCTTGTGTGAAAGATCGTGTGCGTGGACACTGTTGCTAAGTCGATATTGGTGCGGTGAATATATCTTTAAATCCTGTTAAAACGAACGCATATCCGGCTAACAATGGTGCCAGTGACAATGGGAAGAATAATTGTAGTGATCTCGAAGTATGCCCGTATCAGGGTGACAATTGCCATTAGATCCACGATCATTATATGATAATTGTGGTATTTTGACAGGATCTAACAACACGATATACCTTGCCTCGGATAACCATGGCTGCCCTCTTGCCTTGATCAATGGAAAACATCCATCCTGATGGGATCATCGTATGACATCATGGAATATCGCCTTATCATAGCAATGCTTCAGAAGAACACAAGATGGATCAAATAAGCACAATATCACTCGATAGCTCGTAAACGGTTCCTCGGACAACTAACACTCGATAACATGTCACATGCTAAACAACCTGAGAAGTAAATCTAAACGGTCTGCATCCTACCAAAAGGACAAGACACAAGGGATTACAAGCATGATGTGTGCAAAAATCTCGGACAGTTTCACAAGTTACAAAAAACCAAGAGCTGCATATGAAGCTTGTGCCATCATTCCGTTTGTCAATCAATCGCCGGTTGACTGCACCAGCTCAGCTTCAGCCTCCTGCCAAAGGAAGTAACCTTTACCGTCATTTTAACCTCTGCAGAACCATTTAAAAAAAAAATCTCTCATCCTAAGCACCAAAAATGAAGTAAATCAAGATCCTGGGGCTTACCCGAATGACTGCTATAAGCAAGATTCGGAACCGAGAATTACATCTCAAAATTCACGTCTAGGTTTAGCTTCTGCAGGAGCCACACGGATTGAACGGCCAAGCAAGTCCTGCATACAAAGATACATAATCATCAGACGCAAACTCCAGGCTATCAAATTAACCCAGGCTGGACTAGATTAACTGTGTGTGGCTTGGAAGGATTGATCTCAGGACGTCGTGACAAGAAGCATTACTGAAGTTCATATGTCAACAACATTTGCACAATAGAAGAATACTCACTGCGCCATCTAGGGCCTCCATAGCATTGTTGACCTCCTCGGCAGAAGAAAACGACACAAACCCAAACCCTCTTGATCTACCGCTTTCCCTGTCATAGATGACTCTGGATTCCACGACATCTCCGTGCTCGCTGAACAAAGACTTCAGAGACAAATCATCAACGCCCCATGAAAGATTGCTCACGTGAAGCCGATGTTCAGTGGATCGGCCTCCGCCTCCACCTCCGCCCATGCTTCTGCCGCTGCTTGGACCCCTACTGTTATAAGAATCTACATTTCTTGGTGGTGGAGGTCCTGCATTCACCCTCATTTGTCTGCCTTCAAGTTCCTGTTAAGAGGATATATGCGCCGTTAATGACGAAGGAAATCACACAAGAACATCATACAAACAAAAAAAAACACCAATATCATTTCACAATATGATAGTTGAAAGCAAAGCCTAGAGCTCCCAAGTAGTTTTCATTTATAATGACAACTAGACATGAAAGCTAATCAGCATTGTTCTTTCTCTGCTTGAATTAGATGGCCTCATAGCCCCAGTGACATGGTCTACATATAACGTCAAAATGCAGCATCTGAGTTCCTATTTGCCTAATGATTCTTATATATTGAAAGCAATACGAATAGACAAAGAGCCCAGACGAACTGGCACGACATTGTATAGAAGATGACAACATAAGAATCACATTTTAACGAAATAACAGGAAGAATTACATAGCCATTCAATTGCTCGGCAGCTGCTTCCACATCCTCCACGGTAGACATGGTCACAAATCCAAAGCCCCTGCTTCTTCCAGTGACCTTGTCATAGATCACCTGCAAGAAACCAAAGCCGCCTTTTAATCACAACCCTCGGGCAGAACCAACAGATTCCATAGGAAACCTGATTCCAATACCTTTTGGCACAGCCCAAAAGTTACACAAGCAAACACATCATTAAGCACAGCAACTGTGATAATTGGGAATCTTAAGAGTAAATACATGTTAACAAACACATAAACCAATTTAAAGCACCAGAAAATAGATCTTCCATCAGAGTGGGACAGGTAACATGTAACTAATGCTAGCATAAACATATTGAAACATGACACATACAGGACAAAACAAACTAATGCTGGTCGGGTCACACTAACTTGATAAGTTACTCTTACTCGTAAGCATTTCAAGAGCTTAATTTCGTAAGTATCTATAATCTCTTTATTAACTCCAGCCTTATAGCCCCTAATTGGATGTCATAAGATAAGTCGGTCATAAGCTTTCATAAGTTAGTCACAAGTTCAAAACTTTATATTATCTCTGTATTAGGTGGGTCACTATAAGTTCATAGTTCAATGTGGGAAGGTCACAGTTCGAATCCTGATATCTCTATACATGGAGAGATTATTCACACACCCCATGTTAAACATTCTCAGATATCCGACCACGATTTTGAGCTTTTTCAACCCTTTGGGTCCTTTCACATACACCTAAACCATATCAACCCCCTCAAGGTTCAAGCCCCAAAAACAAATCCCAAAACACTCAACTCACTCACCCCTCTCCATATTCTCCACAACAAAACCCAAAATCTAAAACTTGCAATTTAAACAACAAATTCACCAAAACCCATACAGTTCATATTTCATTAAAAAAAAAAAAGAAGTATATATACCTCAACCATCTCAACAGAGCCAGCAGTCTCAAACACCCCAGCGAGCTTAGCACTATCAACACTAAACGCTAGATTCCCAACAAACAACCTCAACTCCGGTGCAAACCTCGGCGCCCGCTCACCCTCATCCTCTTCAATTTCATCCGAAACGGCGACGTTTCGGGCAAACCGGGACGAAATGGAGGCATTGAAATTGGAGGAGAAGGAGAGGGAAAGGTTGGGTTTTGATGAGATGGGTTTGAACTTGAGGCAAATGGGTAGCGAATTTGATAGGAGTTTGGGGGTGAATGTGAGAGATGGGATTGAAATGGATGAGGCTGTGGTGGTGAGGGAAGCCATTGATGGAGATAAGGTGAGGTGAAGACTGGAGAGAAATGAGAGTTCAGGGGTTTTGGGGGTGAGTGAGGTTTATACGAGGGGGAAAGGACAAGGTGAAGGATGATGTGGGGTGGGGATGAAGATTTTTTTGAAGAAGAGATGAGATATTTTTGGGTGATGATGTAGGAACCCTTGCAAGTTTTGGCTCATGAGTACAGTACTTTCCATTTTCTTCTGAGAGTTTAAAAATGGTATATTTTTTCTATATAATAATAATATATATATATATATATTCTTTCGTTTCATAATTATTGTGATAGTTTGATTTTATATACGTATTGATATAAAGTTTAACATATGTATAACGACAATCAAATGTAATTTTTTATAAATTTATCGTGAAATATTAACAATTGTGTAGATTACGTATTTTAATTTAATATATGTTACGTGACGATCAGACGTGATTTAATATGAAAACGAGACTTATATTCATATATATAAAAATAATATAAAATATGTACATGCCACAATAGTTGTGGGATGAAGGGAATATTTCAATTATAGAGAATTACCAATAGATTAATTGTTTGAAACTTATTTATCAATAAGTTTTTTATCAATCAGCCATCAAATTAAATCAAATCAAATCTTTGAGGATTATTAAAAAAGGAATGATTTGATGATTATTTTTTTTTTTAAAAAAAATAAACCAAATGATAATTAAAATTTTATGAATGATCTTTTGATAAATAAGTTTCAAAAAGATGATGTATTGATAATTTTCACTTTCAATTATAACTAGTAGTGTTAAATACTTACTCCGTCCTCTAATAAATATAACGGATTGATTTGTACAAAAATTTATATGTGTGTTGAAATTTTATGTAAAGATTTTTTTTATATCATTTTGGTTGTATGAGAGCAATGAGAGATTAAAAAAAAATGATAGTGAGATGAGTTAATGTGATATAAAATAAAAAATAAAGGATTTTTGATATTTTTGAAGGAAAAAATTTCTAAATAAGAAAATATTGAATTGTTTGTGGGATATCAAAAAAAACTGTTAGTATTTTTTATGTGATGAATTGAGTATTATTTATAACAATATTCTATTTAAAAGGTGATAAAATAAATACAATATTTTTTTTAATTTTTATATAAACACTGTCAAATCGTACAATATGTTTCATCATGGAATTTTGGGAGGAACGACAAGTTACCCTGTCACTTCTAAACTCGAAAATTATAAATTTTGTTCATCTATCCACAAAAAAAGGTTAAAGAATAAATATTTATGGATAATACTACTATACAATGATTTACGATCACAAACAAGGATTATATATAGATAGTATTTCCTTAATTGCAAAACAACGTTGATAAAATTGATTAGATGGTGGATTTATAACAAATTGGTAGAATCCAAAACATAGATCTTGCAACAATGTCTAGCAACCACTTCTTTATATTACTTGATTTCTAATGAATTAGTTTCTATCAATTTAGTACCATATGATTTATTACAATTTATCAATACATTTACTGTAATTTTGTCCTGATGATTTTTCGTATGCTATAATTTTGTCCGGATGATTTTTCGTTTATCTTGATCCACCGCCCTCACGCTACGAATAAATACAACCAATAAAAAAAAACTCAATCAACTTGATAAGTTCATTTGGGCTTCATCTGAAAGAAACATATAGACCACCACGGAAATAACAGCTTGTTGAAAAAGATCATTCCCGGGGTGATCCTAAACTTCAATTGCGAAAACCAAATTACCCAAAACTTGATTAAAAAATAAAAACAATAATAAAACATTTAAATCTAACACATAAATTTCATTTTATTATGGGGCTGGCTTTATACGGTAGAATTTTCAGCTTGGAGCAGGTAATGAGAAAAAATATGACCAGGACAGATTATTCCTTCATGTATTGTGTATTGGACGAAATGAATCCAGAAAGATCTCTTCACACCCTTTCTCCCAATGAATATGTATCATAGGAGTTTCCTTGTTCATGTGATTAATCAATACTCTAATCTCTATACAACCTTGTAGGAGTTCCAGAAGGATTCGCTCAGCGAATCAATTAGGACAGGATGGCTTATTTGATCGTGATCTCGCTGCCACTGATCTTACTAGTTCTGATCATAGCTTTGGCGGCTTATCTTCTCGGAAGGGCGAGAGGTCGCAGCTAGCGTGCAGTATGTCTGACCTCCTGTGCCACCAGTCGGAGCTCAGCCTCTGGCCGGGACGAAATGAATCGACGATTATGATCATGAGTAAAGGATCTTGTTTGGTGTATATGGATTCCCTTTATGGGCTTCCCATAAAATGAGTGATGTTTAAGTATTTGTGTAAATGATGAACTGAGGTGTCTGTCATATGAATTTGTCCAGGATTGAGTATCGACTTCCTTCATTTTTATGCACATATGTATCCATAATAATGAATATGAAGCTCTGAATTGCATCCGAACAGATGATTGAACTCGGCATGTTGATGTGCAATTCAGGCACCAATACACACCCTATCGAACTCCAAGTAAGGAGAATTTCAAACAGTTCAAAGAAGAAGACCATACAGGAAGGTATGAAGATAACATATATAGAGGAACACATTTAGGGATAGAATTTCAAATTAAGGTGAAATTTTGAGAGTGTGTTGTATAAAAAGCACAATTTGCATCTCCATTTTATATTCGAGAGTCAATAATGGTTATCCCACCCGCTGTTGCCGGATTGTTAAAAATGTATTAACTAAAATCAAATCCTTTCTATTCTAGATTTGATGCAACATAAATGTATTTCATGAATTTTTATTGATATTAAGTTATCACATGGTTTAGATAAATTTTTCGTTTTATCTGTTTCACAACGCTCAGTTTCTAAATAAATAATACTATGACGCGCAACAAAGTACTCATATCAACTTGATAATTTCATTTGGGCTTCATCTAATTGTAACATGGGGACTACGATGAAAATAACAGCGTGTTAGAAAAGATCGTTCCTGGAGTGATCCTCAACTTCAATCGAGAACACCAGATTAAAAAAATACTTGATTAATAAATAATAACAATTCTAATAAAACACTTCAATGCAACAGATAGATTTTCGTTTTCATTATGGGGCTTGCTTTACATGGCAGAATTTCCAGCTTGGGGCAGGTAATGAGAAAAAAATGACAATGACAGATTATTCCCTTCATCTACTGTGTATTGGACAAATGAATCGAGAGAGTACTCTTCACACCCTTTCTTTCACATGAATATGTATTATAGGAGTTTGGTTGTTCATGTGATTAATCAATCCTCGAATCTATAAGCAAACAATTTGGTTGATCAAATCAATCAGAAGTGAATGGCTTATTTCATCGTGATCTCGTTGCCGCTGATCTTGCTGGTTCTGATCATAGCTTTGGCTGCTTATCTTCTCGGAAGGGGGAGAGGTCGCAGCCAGGCAGCTGGCGTGCAGTAGTATGTCGGACCTCCTGCGCCACCAGTCGGAGCTCAGCCTCTAGGCACGATGAAATGAATCTAGGATCGTGATCGTGGAAGTCGATGATCTGTTTGGTATACATGGTTTGCTGTTCTGGTTTTCACTGAAAAGCGGGTGTTGTTTAAGCTGTGTATGTGTTGAATTGAGGCCTCTGTCATATGAATTTGTCCAGGATTGAATATCGTCTTCCTTCATTTCTATGCACATATGTATCCATAATACTAACAGATATGAAGTTTTGAATTGTATCAGATCAGATGATGGAACAGCCTGCTGATGCTGCAATTCAGGCACCAATACACACCCTGCCGAACGCCAGGTAGCTAGTCACTGTGATGGTGCCTAGTGATGGCGATTTCGCAAGCCTGTATAAGCGACACAAATCGACATTTGTTCATCATCTAACTGTATTTCAAAGGTTTTGTATTGTATCAGAATCCCAGTAGAGCACCCGAAATCAGTAAACTGCTGATGGTTAAGCATTCAGACCTGTAAACAAGTGGGAAAAGTTCATGCTCTAGATAGTCTCCTGGTGCAAGGATCCAGGATTAGTAAAGTGAAAAGCTAAAGGAAGAAGAGCATTAGTCCAAGGATGCTTTCATATCTACTATTATAACAAACCAAAGCGTTAAGACTATAAATACAAAACAAAACCGAGCGGACACCAAGAGAATAATAACACATCCTCTTGTGGGCTTATATCGACCACCAAAAAGCAGCAATAACATCTTGCTGAAATTAGAGTCAATACAAGCATGTTACACACACAAAACTCAGGAATACACACAAAATCAAGACTGAAAATGTAGAAAACTGATGATAGGAGGTGCAGCCGAATGGAGAAAGCAGCTGACAATACAAATAGGTCCGAACTGAATGAGAAGAACTAAGATTGCTAAAGGGGAAAAAGCTAGGAGTCCTAGGATAAGAAACTAAATATCCGAGCACCTAATCAGTTATCTTCACACCCTGATTCTTCCTGTTCTTCATCAACTCAGCTCTTGATTCCATCTTCACTGGCAAAGGTGCAGAGAACACAAGTTCCTCGTGTTTCTGACCACCCTTTCCATCTTCATTAGATGACTGCGCAGCCAAGTCCCTCTTTGTGTTTCCTCCATCATGATCACTAACTTCCGAGGATCCTTCACTTTCACCTTCTTCTTCATCACTCTCAGCAGACAAACTGTGCACCACTTTTATCTCATCGTCATCAAGAAAAGTTGCACGCTTTTTTCGATTAGGGCAAAGGGAATCCCACGACAAAACAGGGACACCATCCTTGTAGTTCTGAGCATCTGTCCTCTCAACTTCATCTCCACCATGTTGAGCCATAACATGCTTGAACCCATTGGATTCCACATTTTCATCCTCCTCCTCCAACTCTCTTGACAACCTGCGAATCCTCTCAACTCTCTCCCTTAGCTCCTCCACCGGTCCATCCCTACAATTACTTGAATCATGACCTTCAAAAGCAGCATTCCTCGCACCATCAACACCACCGCCATCTTGGGCAATTACATGCTTGAACCCATCGAATTCCACATCTTCACCATCCTCCTCCTCCAACTCTTTTGACAACCTGCGAATCCTTTCAACTCTTTCCCTCAGCTCCTCAACCGGTCTATCCCTACCCCTACCGGAATCACAATTTCTGATAACAGCATTCTTCTTCGACAGCTTTTCATTATCACGAACAAAGCTCGGCGCCCTCGCCCTATTACCACTTCTCACAATTCGTGCACTCTTAGTCACCTTCATCTTAGTCAAACGATCACGCTCAAACCTTTCAACAATCAACCCATCAACAAACTCAAGAATTCTGACAATCTCCCGCGTAATCGACCTC